>VDFB02028935.1:0-44841 GCA_007258455.2 Sequoia sempervirens
AATCTCCTCCTCCTTTCTCACCCATCGCGACATCTCCAACTACAACTAGCCCATCTCCATAAGGCTGATAGTCTTTTGGTTGGTTCCATCCAAACAAAGAGTTTAATACAGCAGCTGGCCCAACCCCACCGACCATATTGGCCTTAGGTGGGATGGAAAGAAAATGGATGGTAGGCAGGTCCCCCCTGGATTGAAGTTCAATTATCCTTCCCTGTAGGGTGGTTTTTTTTTTTGTTTTGCAATAACTTGCAAACAGAAGGGGGTTACTTTAATGGAGATTTCATTTACTATTTTTGTCATTTTTGAGGTTTGAAAGGCATATGCCTTCATTGCCAGCTCATGACATTAAATTTGAAAACTTGTAACATCAAATATGCTTGTAAATGCACTCATATAAAGTGCCACAAAATTGAATGTGAAAGGAATTTGAGAAATATTGTACATACACTAAATTATAAAGTGTAATGGGGGGTTGTGTAGAGCCTTGATTTGACATCATAGTTGTGGATCACCCTTGTGATTTAACATCACAAAAATGTCTTATTGTGATTCTAACCTCATGTGAGTGTGCATTGGAGCACACCCTTTCTCCTTTTCTTGTACATCTCTACATTCCTTACACACTCTCAATCTTAGTTTTCCTGCTTATTTCTATTAGAATTAAGAGGGGACTATAATGTGTTATGTTAATACTTCTTTCAATGAAATAATGGAGGAATCTTCTATTTGGGAGGCTTCGTGAACCTTCTATCTTGATCTCTCGAATGGTGGATTATTTCACTGAATCACATTTAGAGATTCTAGTACTCCTAATCACAGTGCTATTTGTATTTTTGACTTCACAAAGTTTAATTAACTTTGTGTACATTGGTTGAGAAGTGTCCATATGTTCACTCATGCAACGTTTTGTATGTCTCATTTTGATCCACATTTCTCGAAGATTCATTGATTCTAGCAAACACCAGTTTATCATTGGCAGAGTTTACAAATTCTACATGCTTTAGAAGTTCATCATCATCATATTCCTATCATCAAGGGACATCTTTCTAGAAGGTCTTAAATCCTTCTAATTCTCTTTTTTGGAGAGGAGTTTTGTTCCCATTGGGTTTTCTCCTTTACTACACTTTGTGAGAGAATGCATTCTACATGGACACCTAACATGGCCTCTAGCTAGGACCCATTTCTATCTATTTGCACTTTTGTGATCTCCGCAAGTATCACTTAAGGGGGGTGTTAGTGTGAATAATTTATCTATTCACTATACTTAAGTGCACTTAGGTTGATGAGATTAGAAAACATCTTGTCTAATTGAATGTGCAACCTTTTAGACCTCTAGAGGTCACCAAGTTATTTGGTTAACCTCATGCACATGCCTTTTGAGGTTGGAAGACTTTTCATCTCACCTCAAATGTCACTTAATGCTTGACACACAAGGTTGATGAATTGGTCATAGAGGTTGTTGGCTTGCATACTCCAAGTGTTCCTAAGGTTGACACCTATAGGACACTTGTCTACTCATTTGTGCCACTTCATGGAGCATTTTTCAATCCACCTCATAGGTGGATTGCCTCTTCCTTGTATATATAAGCAAGCTCATATTGTAATCAAATTAACTCTTTTATCAATCATTTTGATATGGAATATTAGGAATATTTTTACAAGCGTATATTTGTGGAAGCACAAGGTTTTTTCTATCATGATCTTGGATGAAAATCCTAACATTATAAAGCTAATAATAATCCTATCAATTTAATATTGTTATTTTTAGTTTTCTTCTTAACACTACTAGATTTTACATCTGCTTATTTCATTCCATTCAAAGTAAAATAGTAGACATACTTTCTAGTATTCAAGTATAGTGATTTATAGTTTTACTCTTAATTCTAGATGTGTACAATCTATTTTTATTGCTTGTGTGTGAAGGCCAAAAGCCAAAGTAGGGGTTTGACCATTTTAGCAAACTCTTGTATACTCACTTCTCTATTGTCTCATACATAAATATTTTTGTGGTTTCACTCCCATTAGATTTAGATTTCCACTAAATGGTTTTGTATTCCTTATTTTTCCCTTTTTTATTATAATTTTTTAAATATTTATAATCTAATTCATAGTTTAATGTGATCTTATCTTGTTAAATTTTAAATTATTTAATAAACTTTAATGTGATACAAATAAATACACACAGTTGAATCTAGAAGACTACATCCAATATTATATTTCTTGTTATTTTCTATTTTTGATTTACAAGTGTATTAACTTTAGTTTTTGAATTTCTATATTAAGGGATTTTACTATTAACATTAGTCACTTGCATAACTATATGGACTCCAATGCACCTATACTTTTGTTATATTCCACAATTTTTTCCTATTCTATATTTTTCATCTATATTGATATTTTTGCTTCTTTTTGTATTTTAATTTTCTATAATCATTTAACATTTTTTCAACATCCAATTGATCAATTTTTATCTCTTCTATGTAATTCTATTTTCTATTTTCAAAAATATTAAAAATATAAAATTAATACCATTAAAATGAAATTATATTGATTGAAATAGGAAATTAAAATTAAATTAATTATAAAACTATAAATTTAAGAGAGTACTAATATAGAAATTTGTCATTTTTATTCATTTATTCTGGTTCATTTACCTTTACATTATTCATTTATTTATAGTAAATAGTGCCACTCTTTCTTTGTTGTCACTAAGAATAATATCATTTAATCTTATTTCAGTAAGAAAAATAATTTCATTTTCATATTTACTCTAAGAAAGGAATGTTAACCCTCTAGGATTGACACCTTAAGAAAATGACATGAACAAATGTCTAGGTCCCCAAGTAGTTCCTAAGATAGAAACTAGATAGAGAACAACCATTTTATATCAAGCTTACTATATATCATATTTCCATTATACACTAGAGACATGGTTGTGGTACTTCAAATAAAAAGACCAAAAAAGAGATCAAAGGGGAAGAAAATTACCATGGCTACTCCTGTCACTTGTTTACATAAAATATGAACTAGAAAAAGAGTTTTAGAAAATTTAAGACAAACCCAAGTTAATTAATAGACAAATATTGGGAGTCATGGAAAATTACATAGGCGTTGACTAGACCCCATCATATTCAAGTTACAAATTATCATTTAATCACATTTTGATTACAAATTTCCACAAAATCACCTTCATCCTCTTCTTTACAACATTGTGTGTCCACAACAAAAGTACCATGAAATATGTCCAACTTTATAGCCTTAGCGATCTCCTCTAATCTATTATGGATTTTATTTTTCATTACCTTAAAGTAGTGGAAATAGTTCAAGTAATAATCAAAGAAATATTAAAATTAATGCATCATATCTTCTATAATAACACACTAGGCTCCAAGAGAAGTTTATTCATCTCCTCCTAAATTATAATAGATGGAGCACCATCCATTTGTTTTGGTTAACTACCATAGGTAGATGACCTAGGCCCTATGATCCAAATTATTCATCTCTTGTTATTACATATTATAAAAAATTCTAGCATTTTTTCACCACTAGGTATCTGTGATGGTATCACTAATTGAAACTCTCTTTTCCTTGCCATGACTAGTGGAGGTTGAAAACATCTTGATCACTAAGACATGATCTAGAGCCATAGAGAGATGACAAAAAAAGAGAAACCATAGAGCTAAATGTATTCCATGAAAGAGTGGTTCACTACTATGCTAGCAAGAGGGAGAAAATGATTGTGGATCATGCTAGATAGGTGGGATGTCTTGCCATCAAGGATCTCAATCAATGTATATGCTAAAATGTGCCAAGGACAATGTAATATTAAGTCCTCACAACCTATTCATGTATCTCATAACATCTTACTATCCTTACATCATAATTATTCACTCATCACACCATTATTTTTTTAATCTTTAAAAAATAACAATCTTTAAGAAATAACTTATTTATTAACAACCTTAAAAGTATATCTAATAAACCAAAACACTAATTTTGAAAATTATAATAATTGAAAGACTCTTTACCAATCTCCCCCACAACCCAAATTTATATAGAAAAGAAAATCACTCTAAAAAATAATAAATTGAACTTGTTTTCAAAATTTATATCATAATAAATCTATCAATGAAGATTGGGAAATATATATAATGCATACACGAACTCTCAAAGACCCGACACATAAAGGTTGAAGGCACACAAACATAACAGGGTATTTCAAACCTTCTTAATCAATTTAAAACGCCACCAAAACATTTTTTTAGCACTTTAAACCTTCATGAGGGGTTCAAATTTTCGCCTACACAACGAAGAATCAGCTTTTGAATGCTGATACAATACCATTTCATAAAAGATATATTGTAGAGATGCAACCTTTCTGCACACCATGACTTATACATGCAGAGATTTTATTTTACCATATTTACAATATGTACATCTCTGGGATTTTCATTATTAGCAGCCTCTGTTTAAGATATTTTTGTTCTTTGGCACTAGGTAATCCCACACCGCTAGTATCATATCAGTCAGATTCTGAAGTGGTATATTTGAAGATTCTCAACTCCCAAGTTTTTATAATTGCTATCCCTCCTGCGCTTAGAAAACTTTCCCCAATTATATTCCCTATACTTGGGAGGATTCTCCTCACTCACCAACTCCTCGAGAGGCTTTATCATCACATAGTGGGAAGGACTAAGGAAAAACGGAATGGAGAAGCGTCTTCGTCTATCATTCACCACCACTCTGTGTTCTACGCTCTCGTACCTGTCATTGCTCCACACCTGCTATGCCATTAAAGGAATCACTGTATCGTTTAATCTAGGAGGCAACAATTACATGTACGTAGGTCTATTGCATGTATTAAACGGTCTGAGAATTTATTAAATATGGCACAGATTCGAATGAAAGAACATCAACATACCTACTGTTCCCAGTTGGGAGTTAAAATCACAGCCCAGTTTTGCTCACAACAAAATAGTTTATCGACCATAGAAACAATTACCTGTATGCAGTCTCCAACATTGACAACGAAAGAGCCAGGCATCGGTTGAGCCCGTACCCACTGACCATTGCTCTTGCACTTCACCTCCTGTCCACCCACTTCGTCTTGGTAAAGAAGGGTAAGGGCACCACCGTCCTTGTGCCTTCCCACCCCCAGTGCCAGCTCAGGGGACGGGCATGCTGGATAACAATTCAACCGCATAGCGCTTGTATCATCTTTGAAATATTCATTCAGCCGGTTGCCAGGTAAACCAAGGCTCCGTGCTATTAATTCTAGCAACTTAAACAGCAATTCCCTTGCAGCCTCTGCATAGGCCAGGCAAGCTTCTCTGCAATAATATTCCAAAAAACAAAAACCATATACTCAATTAAGACTTGATAAAGAAAAATATTCAGAGAGAATTAAATGAAAAGATACTTCATTAAATTCTATAAGAAACATGACCTCTGATACCCATTTCTCCAATATGGCCTGCGAATTTAAATTTGTCACTCTAAGAAATGATGAGAACCGAGTAAAATTAGGTGTTTTAATTTTAAGTCCAAATAATTTAAGCAGCGGAGAGCAAAGGGCAACCTGAAATCCGGAGGCGCACCCGGCCAGTGGTTTTTGATGGTGTACGTAGCATGGTTATGCGGATCAACAGATGCGGGCAATTGGACTTCCTCGCGCGGCACAAAGTCGAACACCTCTTTCCAATCCCTCACATTTTTTGTAAGCTCCGTACTAAAGTAGCCCAAAGAGTTTTGAGCATCCCTTGATACTTGTCTCTTTTCTTCGAGAGGTAACGAAAAAAAGTCGGCTGCGGCGGACTCGAGGAGGTGGAGAAGATGGTCAGGAACGCCGTGGTTAATGATGTAGAAGAAACCCCACTCTCTGCACGCCTGTTCCACCTCCTCCGCGGAGCTCTTTTTCAAATCTATAACGGGAATTTTGAGATTATCGTCAGGGGAAGCAGAGAAACGATTGGGGCGATGCTCCTCGCTCTGAATAAAACTCGCTTCGAACTTCAGAGCTTCGCTGTTTTCGGCCGTACCCACTCCCATTGTTATTTCCTAATTTCTTGCACTTAGTGGTTATGCTTTGTTTTTACTCTCCCTTAAATAGCTGGAGCCTGGGGAATAGAAGGAAAAGTTCTATTAAGTTTTAGATACATTGAACGTAGACAAGTTCTGGAGACATCGAATGGCAGGTGTCATATCGTGGTTATGACGTAATAGCTGCCATCAGATAATCTGACAATTGCGTTGATGGTTAGTTTAATGATATGACGAGTGGTCGAGATGGAGAATTTGAAGTTTAATCTCCATTTGGAGACGAGGAATGAAGGTTACAGGTGTTCCCATCTCCAATCTAAACTGTATTTTTTTATCATTAATAAAAAAAAAAAATTACTTTTAAACATTTTTCTTTTTGTATTTTTAAAAAAGTTTATTGGTTGATGCTTTTGGATTGCACGGTTGTGAATTTTCCACTAGTTTTTATCGACATAAAGAAAAGGATGAATGGCATTGGCGGCAAGTGCAACATTATTTGGTTTTAGTAAAGAGCTTGTAGGTGGCATTCTAAAACAATACACGTGCCTCGTCGATGCTTCCACATATTATATACATGCTTGCTAGGGTTGTTGCAACGGTAGGTAACATCTAACGAAAATCACAAAGCAAGGGAAATGGTGATGGGACATATTTTGCATACATGCCTGAAAAAACTTCTGAAGTTGCAGCCGTGTTAAAGCTCCGTGCAACGTGGACCACCCAAGGTTCTGACACTAGAAAATACATTAGTAATGACATGATTGTTTGGATTTTGTTGCTAGTAAGGCGAATTTGGTGTTGGTTGTTCTTGTTGTTATTAGGCCTTAAAGGTAGGGGAGAGGGGCTCATAGTGGAGCATCCTAACTTCACATTTCTCAAAATCTTACATGGGAATTTCAAATCACTCTTAATTTTGTCCGACAATTTATTTGGCCACATCATCAAGTGTGATCTGCCACATCAACATGTTTTTGTTGAGGTGTCCAGAAAGGTTCGAAACAAAGTGAGACTGATAGTTGTGCACTAAGTCATGTTTTATTGGTGTGTTGATGTGGCATCACATGATTTTATTTTTTGTGTACTTTATGGATAAAAATCATTTTACAATTGGATATTAAGGTGATCCACTATGGGGCCCACTGAGGACTACTTTTGTCCCCACTACTGGACCCCACTCCACTATGGGCCCCTCTCCCCTAAGTGTTCTTTTGTTTTTTTCAATTATTATAGATTTTTTTAAAGGAAAAGTTAGAGTAGTCATGTGTGCAAGGGTTTTCAATCCTAGATCTTGATAGAATATTTCAAGGACTAGACATTAGCCATTAATGTTTTCACTTCTTGCAAAACCTAAGACCTTAAACTCTACCCCTATATATGGCACTGCAAATACAAACCAACATGATGCTTTAAAAACCCGTTATTCTTTATTGGTATTACTGCACATTATAATTGATATTTAATCCTTACATTTACTAGATCCCATGCACCATATATGCAAGGGTCTTGATAGGAATTTGAAATTTTTTCCTTGGTTCTTGGCCTTGCCCTATTTTCTTGAGCTTCCATGCAATGTTTTCGTGGCTAGGGCATGTTATAACTGTGTCGAGGGTTTTTTATATACCCCAAACCCTTCATAAACCCTAATATTCATGCACCCTTTGCACTTTTCTTTTAAAGCTTCGTTGAATTCCTATAACCAGTTGTTGGTCTTTTAAGTTGCAAATTATGCCTTTAAATTCCATCGAGTTACTTGCCCCTTCGACCTAGTCACCTATCGATCCATTATCCCCATGTGCTTAGTTGAAATATTTTATACTAGTGTCAAATGTATGCATGCCTATGCTAAACTTATGTTCTTATTACCTAGGCATGTCCCCTTTTCTAAAATAAACTTTTTCCCATGTGCTAAATTCTTTCACTTAAGTTTCAAGGGTCCACTCTGCCTAAGACACATGGAACCTTTTCATTACATTGCATTTGACCTTCATATTACATTTTCATCTTCCTAACACATTGCTAAAGCACGTTGTGTGATGGTTCATAAACCCTCAAGCGTAGAGGACACATGTTGGCATAATATTGTAGCACACCACCCCAATACATTGCAATCTCACCAGGATCACACATAAGTAAAGTGTGATGGGAAGATGAGAGAAAGATAAGGATAGGTGGCAACTTCCTATTGCATCATGTTTCCCCTTTAGAGCATAATTTATAAATGAGGGCATATGGCAAGATTGCATTGATAATATTCCCCTAGGTCCTAGACAGGAGTCATGACTATGTTTGTTACACCCCATTGTGTTTTTACCTATTTACTATTACTATGGTTGGTTAAACTATTGAATGAATGGATGTGTTTGTATTTTGATTATATATTGTTTGGAAAATGATGAAACGAAGTTAAATTGATTGATTTAATTTGATATTCTTCTTATGAAATGGTTATATGCAAATGATTGATTTGATGAACAACTAACTACCATTGCAATGTTCAAAGTTGGATGCAGATATAAGGATCAAGCCTCCAGAAGGAGGGGAAGTATCACTCAGGGGAAGTGATTGGTCGATTAACCCCTAAATGAATCCTAACTAAGCTTTTTCATGCACACACACATATAGATTGGTCTAGTTGAGTTGTAGTTTGGGAAATTGGTAAGTTATCCCTTAGTTTTGGTTGAGGTTGAACTTGGGAAGGTTTATGTATTGTTGTGAATGTTCTTGTTATGATATTGTTAGGTTTCCTTTGTGATTGTGAGTTCATATATTTTCTACATTCAGTTGATAAGATACATATATATTGTGGCAACAGAAAAAGTATCCCTTTTCCTTGCTTGATTTGGGAATTATTAACATTAAAAAGAGCCTAATGTCACCTTGATCTAGCGTTGTAATGTGTTTTCCACATTCACATTGGATTTAGGGACCTTTTAAGCTAAATTGACCTAATTTTTCCTTAATTCAATGTTGTAAAGTGTATTTATTTACACTTTCACATTGAGTTTTGGGCCCTCTTACATTTATGACCTTCATATCATCATTAATAGGACCCTAAGACCCTTTATTATGCATCCCAAGGCATATTTCAATTGAGATCTTGACATAATCAACAAATATACTTAATTTCTTAACTCTTCAATATTTCCTCTATCCAAAAAGTCTTGGTGGGACCCATATGCCACGTTGCACATATAAGTCCCATCCAGATGGGACCTATATGCCACAAGTGGCATATGAGTCCCATTTGGCCCCTTTTTAGGGTTTTGAGTGGGAAATTAGGGTTTTAAATATAAATTTCATGAATGTCGGCCTCTGGGATCTAATAAACAAGAAATTAGATGGATTTCCTATATAAACAAGGTCTCAAATCATTATTTCCATAAGTCTTCATGATATCAACCTAAGCTATCAAGAATTAAGCATTCCAATACTTCACACGAGTGTCAAGAGAGTTTACAGGAACATTTCTAAGGCATTCAAGGGAAAAATTCTTCATGATTTGTTGCAGCAATTCAAGATCCATAATCATGTCAAGATCATCAATCATCAAGCATGTTGTTGAGCTAGTGTTGTGATGCAGCATTGAAGATCCATTTACAAGCATTGTTCCATATCAAAGTTCAAGATCAAGATCTACATTCTACATGGCCAATTCATGTTAGATTGCTGATTTACATCTCAAGACATCATTCCAAGTATCATTGTTCATGTTTCATGTTCATATTTCATTGTTTCATCACAAGGTTTAATTACCTAAATGGGGTTTGACGAAGGCAAACCCTGGTGCAGGCGCACCAAGCTTGAATTTTACAAAGAAAGTCAAATGTTAGGTTTTAGGTGGTTTTGTGTCATTTTATGTTTAATAATGTTGATTTAAACTATTTAAATGTATTCAAGTTGGTTTGGGGTCATTTGAGTCAAAAAATATAAAAAAATACAAAATGTGTAAAAGTTGTCAAGGCAAAAATGTTGAAAAGTGCAAATTAGAGAGTTTAAAGGTTATTTAGTGAAAATGAAGTTAAAAAGTCAGTTATTCTCAGTTGGGAAGGTTCAATATGTCTTTAAAAACATTTATCCACGTTGGTAATGAAGGTTGGAGGCATCTGGAGAGAAATTTCAATAAAAGAACAATTGTGTTTACCAGATTTTGCATATTTTTCACTGTTTTCAGGCCTGGTACGGAATTGTAAAGCCTTCCTTCTAAAATTATTTTTATATGGGTGAATAGATAAATGAATTATCTTTCCAATGCTTCTGGTTTGAGCGAAAAATATTGAGTTTTGCACATTTTACAAATGTTTTACTAAAACTGCCTGTGTATCTTTTGTATAAGGGTTTTGAGGGCACCTAAAATGTGAAAAGGTCCATTCCACCTTCTGTAGTTGATGTATCTTAGTGGAATGGACCAAAATATGTATTCTTAGGTGTGTAGGGTTCTAATTTATGCAGGTGTGTTCATTTGAGTGTCAAGGTGTGATGCCCTAGGTGGAAAAGTGTGAATTTCCATTGCAAGATGATGGTTCAAAGAAGGAATATCATGGTGCAGCATTGGTAGAGGATGTGGGTGAGTTTCTGGAGAAATTTTAAGTGTATTGGAAGGTGTTTGAATAGTTGGTAAGATTTTTAGAAGCCTGGAGTATACCTTTTCAATAAACCCCTAAGAAACGTGCTGAAAAATGAGGGTTTTTGTGGGTGTCTTGTTGCAAGGTGATTCTCAATATGAAAGTTGTGGATTTAATAGTTTTTGGGCATTTTAATTGCTGCCCCAAGGTTTCATAAGGTTTGGTGGAGTTTAAAGTGTACCTTCTTTGTAAAAGTGGGCTAATTCTACTAGCCCTTGGATACGGTGACTTAATGTTTTTCTATGTTTTGACAAATGAATCTTACTTGTAAGCTTGGAAATGTCTTTTTGATGGAATATGGATGTTATATGGATGATCAGTGGGTGTTCTTACAGTTTTCTTTGAGGAATTGGTCTTTCAGTTGCTCAGTTGTGAATTGGAAAGCCATAGAGCTGACCCTATGGAAGTTGTGCTAATTATTTGATTTTGAATTGGTGTTTGGTTTTCAAAACTTGGTTGAATGTACCTCCACCCTGCTCTGCATCATAGTGGTATCAGAGCAAGGAAGTAGATCTCTTGAAGATTGCAGGAGAAGCATTTGAAGATACAAGACATTATGGACTTCAAAAGGTTGGATGAGAAAGAAGAACAAATGAGGCATGCTACCTTCCAGACCAGATGCAAATGTAGAGGTAAGATCTGTAAGGTAATGATTGATTCAGGTTCCTTGAGTAATGTTGTTTCAGAAGAAATGGTTGAAAATTGCATTTGACAACGTTAAAACATGAATCACCTTATAGGGCATACTGGGTAAATGATAGTCAGCATGTTGTGGTTAGAGAGCAAGCATTGGTAGATTTTGAAATTGGTCCTTATAAAGATGTTATATTATGTGATATTATGCCTCTAAAGGATTGTCATTTGATACTGGGAAGGGTTTGGCAATATGATAGATTTGCTATGCATGATGGGAGGCTTAATGTGTATGAAATTAAAAAGGATGGGCAAAGGTATAGTTTGAGTTGTTTGCAGGAAGAAGGGACACAAAGAAGGATAGGGATGTGTGGAAAAAGAGAGATGCTGGAGCAAAAGGAACAAGGGAACCCAGAAGAGACAATAGGGCATAGCATAGTTGCAATGGAGAAAGAAAAACACCATGAAGCAGCATTGGGAAGGACAGTGCAGATTGAAGACATAAGAGAGACAAGGGAAGTGAAGGTCAGGGAATGAGAAGACTTTGATGATACAAGATAAGGCTAGAGAGAGTGAAGAAGACAAAGACAAAGTTGCAGCCACCGCATGTAAAAAGATTACTGAGACAATAAGAGCAGAGGAAGATTCAAAGTTAAAGTGTGTGAAGGGTGATGGGAAAGAAAAGGTCAAGGGTGAAATGACCTTAAAAGAGCAAGATAAGCTTGAAAGTTGTGTTGAAGACAAAGGACATAACGAAGTTTGTTCATTGCAGGTTAATGGTGTTCTAGGGCAAACACCTATGGAAAATATAGTGGTACAAGAAGCTGAGATAGAGTATTGTGAGAAGAAGGCACTTGGGGCAGAGATCTCTCAAAGAGAAGAGAATAAGAATGTAGGAGAATTATCAATGGAGAGCCAAGTAAGGCCTAGTGAGGTCTATAAAGCTGAGAAGCAATGTCTACTGAATGGACAGGGTACTAAGCAGCCACAAAAGTCTGATAACAAAGAAGATGAGTTGCAGCAGGGCAAAAGATCTGATGACAGGGAAGTTTTGAAGGCTGAGAATGTTAAAGGAGAAAGAAGAGATGCAGACAAGACAAGTGGGAAGGTTGGAGAAAGCCATGAAAGGATTGAAAATTATAACAAGATCATGATTGGGGCAGTGGAGTGTCCCTTAACAGCAGATGTAAGTGATAAGAAGACAGAGATTGTGAATACAGTGGATTGTGTGACAGAGGATACAGAGGTCAATAAGATAATGGTACTGATGCAAAGCCTAAATGTCAAGGAACTTAAAGGTGTAGATAAGATGAAGGAAGAGGAAAATGTCTTTGAGGATGCTCATGAAGACTTATTGGAAGAAGAAGAAGATAAAGTAAAAGAAGGGGCAGTGAGTGAGTTTGTAGAAGAGCAGCAATGTGAGAGTATGGCAATTAAAAAGGATGGTAGACAGTCAGGTTGTGTTCCTAAACTTGATAGGTAGAGTATCAAAAGAAAAGTGTGGATAGTCAAGAAAATGAAGTGCAAGGTGAGAAGCAAGACAAGAAGATAAAAAGTACAGTGAGCCAAGGAAAATGGAAAAGGTTAGTGAAAGGAATTGTGAAGGTTGATAAAAGGATGAAGATTGCAGTCACCCCAAGAGGTGAAGAGTTAAAGGTAATGAGTTTGGAAAAGGTCTCAATGATGGAGGGGACCCAAGATGTGAAGTTGTCAATGATAGGCCAAGTGAAGGCTAAGAAAGAAAGGATGGTGAAGTCTCCAAATGAGATGGAGAAGAGATCAAGTGATGTGGTTAGGACATTGGATTGTCCTTGGTTGATGGAATTGATAATGGAGAAGTTGTATGCTGCTATAGGAATGGTTCTAAGCATAGTGAACCTGAGAATGATTGAGAGAAGAAGAGTTAAGAGACAAGAAATGAAGGGAGTCATTTTATACTTCCTTATTTTGATGATTATGTTGCTGAGAATCAAGCCATGGGTTAAGATGAAAGAGAATAAACGGAGCATGGATTATTTTTCAAAGAATGAAGCTGAAGAACAAGGTAAGAGCAGATGGATGATGCTGGTAAGTACAAATCAGAACATGGAGGTGTAGATCCAAAATGAAAAGGCAAGAGGACTACTTTGCATGGACAAATCCAAGCCAAAGGTGAAGATGAAGATCAATGGAGCAATTGCAAGAACAAGGAGGAGCATCAAATATTTGGAGATCAAAATATTATTGCATGTCAAAGAGTTGAAGACTTCCAAGGGACTTGGAAAGATTTCATGGCTGGGTGTATGGTGCAGGAGCACCAAGCTTGAATTTTACAAAGAAAGTCAAATGTTAGGTTTTAGGTGGTTTTGTGTCATTTTATGTTTAATAATGTTGATTTAAACTATTTAAATGTATTCAAGTTGGTTTGGGGTCATTTGAGTCAAAAAATATAAAAAAATACAAAATGTGTAAAAGTTGTCAAGGCAAAAATGTTGAAAAGTGCAAATTAGAGAGTTTAAAGGTTATTTAGTGAAAATGAAGTTAAAAAGTCAGTTATTCTCAGTTGGGAAGGTTCAATATGTCTTTAAAAACATTTATCCACGTTGGTAATGAAGGTTGGAGGCATCTGGAGAGAAATTTCAATAAAAGAACAATTGTGTTTACCAGATTTTGCATATTTTTCACTATTTTCAGGCCTGGTACGGAATTGTACGGCCTTCCTTCTAAAATTATTTTTATATGGGTGAATAGATAAATGAATTAGCTTTCCAATGCTTCTGGTTTGAGCGAAAAATATTGAGTTTTGCACATTTTACAAACGTTTTACTAAAACTGCCTGTGTATCTTTTGTATAAGGGTTTTGAGGGCACCTAAAATGTGAAAAAGGTCCATTCCACCTTCTGTAGTTGATGTATCTCGGTGGAATGGACCAAAATATGTATTCTTAGGTGTGTAGGGTTCTAATTTATGCAGGTGTGTTCATTTGAGTGTCAAGGTGTGATGCCCTAGGTGGAAAAGTGTGAATTTCCATTGCAAGATGATGGTTCAAAGAAGGAATATCATGGTGCAGCATTGGTAGAGGATGTGGGTGAGTTTCTGGAGAAATTTTAAGTGTATTGGAAGGTGTTTGAATAGTTGGTAAGATTTTTAAAAGCCTGGAGTATACCTTTTCAATAAACCCCTAAGAAACGTGCTGAAAAATGAGGGTTTTTGTGGGTGTCTTGTTGCAAGGTGATTCTCAATATGAAAGTTGTGGATTTAATAGTTTTTGGGCATTTTAATTGCTGCCCCAAGGTTTCATAAGGTTTGGTGGAGTTTAAAGTGTACCTTCTTTGTAAAAGTGGGCTAATTCTACTAGCCCTTGGATACGGTGACTTAATGTTTTTCTATGTTTTGACAAATGAATCTTACTTGTAAGCTTGGAAATGTCTTTTTGATGGAATATGGATGTTATATGGATGATCAGTGGGTGTTCTTACAGTTTTCTTTGAGGAATTGGTCTTTCAGTTGCTCAGTTGTGAATTGGAAAGCCATAGAGCTGACCCTATGGAAGTTGTGCTAATTATTTGATTTTGAATTGGTGTTTGGTTTTCAAAACTTGTTTGAATGTACCTCCACCCTGCTCTGCATCAAACCCCTATTCCCTAACAATCAACAAGTTTTTCTCTCTCTACATGTGTGATTGCAAATCTAGGTGTCTTGGAGCTTGAAGATCCTTAAAGATTGAGTTACAAATATTGGTGAAGTTTGTCCTAGTTATTACAAGGTTGTTATCTTCGCATAATTTCATCTATAGGTTGCAAATCAGGGTTTTATATATGAAAATGAAGTGTGGAAGGAAGAGAAGAGATAGGAGAGCAGATTCAGGCCTTACCCCTCTGAAAAAGAAAAATGGGATTGATATTCCACTTGTGGCATATGAGTCCTAGTATAGCATGTTTTCTAGATTTCAAGAGATTCAGACTCACCCCTGTTAGATTCATGTTTCCACCTAGAAACCCTAGTCTGGGACTAAATCACCTAGACTAGTGTATGAGTCCCAGTGGGTATCAAATAATAGGTTTTCATGGTTTTGGAGCTTGTTTTGACCTCATCATTTTTCTAGGTACACCTTTGTTCATTCTCAGTTTGTTATCCTGATTTTTAGTTTCATTTCCTAGGTCATTTAGTTAGGTTTTGCATGGTACTTTGCATATCATTTACATTTATTATCTTTCCAAGCCCTAGCTTGGTGGTGAACCCTTCTTTAGACATTAATCATACCCTAGGACATCCCTATTGTAGATCTCTTTGCACTTTACATCCTTGTCCATTGAGATCTCTAGGGTTTCCTTGAGTGAAACAAGTGTGCAGAATAGGAACCCTATCTCCTAAAAGATTGGAAGCCCCCTATTTTCATTGTTTCATTTTGGTGAACCTGCATTTAGAACATCTTAATTCTAATTTAGAGTGCATCATCATCCTATATCTAGCTTGCATTGACATTGCATTAGAGTTTGCATTAGTTAATTGTCATTCTAGGGTTTCTAAATCTTGCATTAGTGAAATTTCATATAGGTTGCATTTTTGTCTCTTGCATCATTGAATTTCATCTAAAAAACTGTAATTGCACTTAGCTTAGACATCATCCTAACCAGAAAACATAACATTCACACAAAATTTTCTGAAATAAATTCTATAGGCAAGATTCCATGAAATTGCGACAATGATGACAACAAATGCAACTTTGACAACTTCTTCAATTTTTCTCTTCAATATTTCTTCCACCTAAATCTACAAACACAAGTCAAGAGGGGAAACTTTTTTGTTGTTGGTGAATGGGGGTTTGTCTTGGTCAAACCCCATTTTGGTAATTAAACCTTGTAATGAAACAATGAAACATGAAGGAATGATTAATGAACAAAGCAATGTCACAACTCACCAAACCCTCATATGAACCTTGGAATGTATATTTGCAACTAGCATGAAATGGATTCAATGGATGTGGATCTTGATCTTGAAACTTGATTTGAACCAATGCATTTGAATGCTTGAATGGATCTTGAACACTACATCAACATATTAGTTCAAATTGCATGCATGATGCAAGAGGATTTTGACATGATAATAGGATCTTGATTGATGCAATAGATCTTCTATAAATTTTCTATTGAATGCCTTGAAAATGCTCTTGAAATGCTCTTGATCCCATAAAATTTCTATAGGAATGCTCTCTTGAATTTTCTCATCTTGCTTGAAAATCTTCTAATTGAAACATAGTAAAATGACCTCATTTTTATAGGTATGTTAACATTAATTCCCGAAATTCAAATAACACAAGCTAGCATGTGAATATAGATTTGAAATCCTTAAAATACCACCAAAAGCATAATTTGAATTTAGGTCCTAGGCCTAAGTGAGCACCCATTCGCCCTTGAGTCCTAGGTCACTTACCTAGGACACACATTGCTCAATGATAAGTTTTATGTCATGTCATTAATGAATGTCGGGTTTTCCTCTTTAGAAATTATAATTAATTGGCTTGTATTTGAATTAAAGGGGCGAATTAAGGAAAATTAACCTCAATTAATTAATAAATCCCTAGATTAGTGTGAAAGTATAAAGATACACTTTACAACACTAAAAATAAGGCACAATTAAGTCCATTTTATTTAATAAGGCCCTAAGCCTAATGTGAATATGTAAAATACATATTACAACACTAAATGAAGGCATAATTTAGTTTTTTTATTATTAATTCCAAAATTAAGTGTGAAAAAGGGATACCTTTTCCTATAGTACAAATCCTATAAAATTTCATGATATCATAGAATAAGATCTCACCATATCACCACAAGCAAATGGAGCAAGTAAGGTTCTAAATAAGACAATTGGGACAACACTTACTAAAATGTTAGATGGAAATAGGTTGGATTGGGACATTAAGATACCTGCAATACTATGAGCCTACCACACATCTTACAAGAGAACCACTAATTTTGTACCATTTCAATTGGTATATGGAACTGATACGAGAGTCCCCATGAACATTATAATCCCAAATCTACGTATTACACTCACATTGCAGTTGGATGATGATGAGTCCCTAGAACAAAGGACAAAAGAACTAGAAAAATTGGATGAAAATATATTCATATGATTATACAATAAAAAAGTAGAGTGGTAAAGATAAAAGGCTTGGCATGACAAAAAATCTCTACATTAAGAGTACAAGCTAGAGAACACAATCTTAAAAGACCAGATATCACAACCAGAGGCTCAGATAGTATAGGCTACCTCATCTAATGACCCACTAAAAGATATGGATGGAGAAATAAGAGTACAACTAGAGAACACATACACTCATTTGTAACAGCTACAAGAGCAAAGAGAAAACATCAAGATGCAAGTAAAACAAGTTCTAAGGGAAACAATCGACATCAAAATAGAACACTTGTGTATATTTTAGGGGAGGTGAAAACTAAAACCCAATGGTTTAGTTTCCTAAGAATCTTATGGAAGAAGAAGCTATGATGATAAGTACACAATACTACATTATAGTACTCCAACAAGCTAAACAACAATTCAAAACTACACTTGTGTAGTTAAAGGCCATTTACAAGCACATTCTCCTAGGTAACTAAGCAACATGTCTTGCAAACAAGAAATAATTTTGAAAGGGGGGATGATGTTACTAAGGTAGTACAAGGTAGAGAGAAAAATTTTCCACAACTCACCGCAAAGGACTTGTGGAATATTAGGTTGATAAGGAAGATAGACAAAGGGGTACCCTATAAGAGTCATGTCTCTATAAGAGACTAATCATTACTATATGTACATGTAATTTAGATGATAGATTAGGATGAGATTAGATAATATAGGAATAGAGGAAGGGATTGTAATACACAGTAGAGACTAAGACTTGCTAATGTAATGGTTATTTGAATATATAAGGAGCTATAAGGATCCAGTGGATATATGTGTTATGGATGATTTCTATTCTTGTTTAAGTATATATGATCCGTTGTTAGATATAGATTCCTACTACACTTTCTCTCTTATATTGTTGTACCTTCTAGGGTATAAACTAACTAAACAAGGGATACCATGGTATAGATCTCCATATTGTATTTCTCCAAATCCTCTTTCTAATAAGTGCCCTTTTGATTTCCTTTTGAAGAGTGGAAGTCTTCAATTCCTTGATCAATCCCTTTAGCAGATTAGTTAATCCTTCTATGAATAGAACCTTGCTCCTTTTATGAAATACATTAGGAAATTTGATTCTAAAATTTACCTATGCAGTGTTCCATTGATTCATAGTGTTTTAGTTGTATCAATTCCCATGGTAACACCATGCATGGGCTACCCCTTCCAAATTGAGGGAGGTAAACATGATGACTTCTTATTCATACATTGGAATGGCAGATAGGTCTAGGTGTTGATTTTCTAGATCCAATCATGGGATAAACACTTTCATATCTCATTAGACATATAGGTACATGAAAATTACCCAAATTTTGTTGTAATTCCTTGTTTTCTTGATTTTGAACCAATTTCTTTTAGATTCAAGGTCTATTTCAAAATTTAATGTTGTAGAATACAAAAAAATGATAGATCATGTATCAAATTTATTTCTCTAGGGATTTGTATTTAGCTCATAAGGATAAAAATTTATCATTCAACTTAGTTGCCTCTTCTTCTAGTTAATCTTCTCTTCTTCCTAGGAATTTTGGTTGGAATGAAGTAGGAAAATAACCAACTATTTGATTAACCCATAATGCACTTCTCCTTTCAATATGATTCTAGAGTTATGGGAGCTTTTTGACCTTGCATAAATTGCACCAATATTTCCATCATGTCTTTGAGTGTGGACCATTTATATTTTCCCTAAAATCAAATCAATTGTTGTATAAAACATGGTTGAGCCTTTTCTTCCTGTATAAAATTACACCTCCTTCTATCTTCCATCTTGTTTCCTCTAAATTGCATAAAACCTTGATCCATAGGTTTGTAGGATCAAGGATATGATACCATTATAGTACCCTCAACTAGGGATGTGTAATATTTTAATTTAATTTTAGTCTATGGGATACGAAAGATAAAATAACTTAAATTAGGTTTATCCTAGAAAGTAATAAGCTTAATAGAATATGTATAAATTATAAATTGTGAAGCCTTGTAAATGAACAGCAATCCACAATATTCTTTTATTCCTCTTGTTACAAGATAAGGTCATGCTTATAATAAATTTAGTTGCTAGAAAAATGGCATTGATATTATTATCAAAATTATAACAAATTCTTAGCAAAGGGGTGCTTCAAAAGTATCACTAAATTAAAATCCTTTGGAGCTAAGAGAGAATTTCCTAACTTATATATAAGTACACTAATAGGATCTAGTAGAAGAGAAAATAATAAAATATCAAATACAATCCCTAATTGGAATTTCTTAATGCAAGATAAGGGTTTTTATCCACCCTCTGACTATGGGGTATTAGAATTAGGAGAATCTAGGAGATAAAAGACAAGAACAATGAACAATGCATAGATTGTATATAGTTGACCCAAATGATAATAAGTACAAAGCCTTGCATGCATATATAGGAAAGGATGGGGGAATCCACCTATGAGGTGGATTGATAAGTGCCCTAAGATGTGGTACAAAAGAGTAGACAAGTGTCCTATAGGTGTCAACCTTAGGAAAACTTGGAGTGTGCAAACCAACAACCTTTATGACCAAGTCATCAACCTTGTGTGCCAAGTGTTGAGTGTCATTTGAGGTGAGATGAAAAGTATTCCAACCTCAAAATTTATGTGAATGAGGTTAACCAAAAAACTCAGTAACCTCAAGAGGCTTAAAGGTTGCACATTTAGTTAGATAAGATGTTGTCTAACCTCATTAACCTAAGTACACTTAAGTATAGTTAATAGATTAATTATTCACACTAACACCCCCCTTTAAGTGATACTTGGGGAGATCACAAAAGTGCAAATATATAGAAATGAAATGGGTCCCAACTAGAGGCCATGTTAGGTACCCATGTACAATGAATTCTCTCACAAAATGAGAAAAAGGAGAAAACATAATGGAAACAAAAATCCTCTCCAAAACAAAGAATTAGAAAGATTTAAGACTCTATAAACATATGTCCCTTGATGATAGGAATATGATAATGAAGAACTCCTCAAGAATGTAGAAGTTGCAAACTCTATCAAAGATGAACTGGTGTTTACAAGAATCAATGAATCTCCAAGTAATGTAGATCAAGATGTGAGATACAAAACACTGCATGAGTGAGCATATGGACACTACTAAACCAATGTACACAAAGTTCATCAAATTCTGTGAAGTCGATAATATAGATAATATTGTGATGAGGAGTACTAGAATCTCAAAATGTGATCCACTAAAATAATAACCCATTCGCGAGATCAAGATAGAAGGTTCATGAGGCCTTCCAAAAACAATATTATTTCACTAATTCATTGAAAGAAGCATTAGCATACACATTATAGTCCCCCCTGAATGCCAAGAGAATATAAGTAGAACCAACTGAGATCGAGAATGTGTAGGGAATGTAGAGATGTACAAAAAAGGAGAAAGGGTATGCTCCAATGCTCCAAGGCACACTCGCATGAGGTGAGAATCTTGAGAAGACATTGTTGTGATGTTAAATCACAAAGATCAACAACTGTGATGTCAAATCAAGGCTCTACACAACTCCCCATTACACTTTATAATTTAGTGCATGTAAAAAATTTCCCAAATTCCATCCCTAATGAACACACATTCAGTATTTGTGGCACTTTATTTGAGTGTGATTACAAACTTATTTTCTATTTGAGTTCTACAATTTATTGTCATGATGTTTATTAAGAAGAGAAGATTAAGTTATGTCTTGCAAACCTCAATAAAATACAAAAAACATAAAATTAAGCCCCATGATGATGACCCGCCCTTTTGCCAAATTCATTACATAAGAGAAAATTGACCCCTCTTTTACAAATTTTTAACTAAGGAAAAAAATTTCACCCCCCCCCTATAAACACTTTCCCTTTGCCACATTTTGTAGTGTAGGAAAATGCATACCTAAGTTGCAAATATTTTATCCTTTGATTGGTCTTATTTTGGAGACATTAGGAACAATGTCCCCTAAGATTAAGACCTCACATGAACTAAGAAAAATCCCTTCAAACATTCCTCTTTCCTATTGCATTTTCTTTTTGTGCCTTATTAAAGTCATGGATGTATGGCTTTGATATGGTTCCCAGGGCTCACCTAGTGAACAACTAGCTTCACTAGTCCTTGTGAGTGTCTATTTTCTCTTTGTTCCTTATTAAAGTCATGGAGGTATGGCTTTGATATGGTTCCTTGGGTCTCATCTAGTGAACAACTAGCTTCACTAGCCCTTGTGAGTGTGCATTTTCTCTTTGTGCCTTATTAAAGTCATGTAGGTATGGCTTTGATATGGTTCCTTGGGGATCACCTAGTGAACAACTAGCTTCACTAGCCCTTGTGAGCATGCATTTTCTCTCTGTACCTTATTAAAGTCATGGAGGTATGGATTTTATATGGTTCCCTGTGACTCACCTAGTGAACAACTAGCTTCACTAGCCCTTGTCAGCGTGCATTTTTTTGTCCTTATCATAGTCACGAGGGTATGAATTTGATATGGATCTGTTGTGGCTCACCTAGTGGACAACTAGCTTCACTAGCCCTTTTGAGAATGCATTTTTTTTGCATATTGGACAACACATTCCACTTGTAAACCTTTTTGGAAAAACAACCTAGACCCAATCTATAGCGCATTGGATGGCCAGTCGAAGCTTAATCCATTGCATTTTTATTTTTACACTTTCCTCTTCAGGTATCTTTGATGGTGTATGTTTTCAATCTGGTTATGGCTTCTTATATCATTTGCATGTGTGTTCCTTTGTGCCTATTTTGGTTTGTCAGAGGATATTGATCTTGAGGGCTTGGCCACCCTCTTGGTTATTGTCATCCTATCTTAATAGCATTTGTACATTAGAACCCCTCTTGATTGTGTGGTTGGCTACTTTAGTATGAGTTTGAAGCAAGTTCATCCTCTCACTAAAGTGGGGGCTAAATGTAGTGTAGGAAAATGCATACCCTTGCATTTTCACACTTTTTTGGGCCCGCCTTGCTTTGTTTATCCAGATTTATGTCTTAATTGGTCCATTTTGTATCCACAAGCCTAATAAATTATATCTTTTTATGGCTAATACTGACAAACATCAAATGATAAATGATAATTTAATGATTCTAGAGCTAGGTGTCCCTAATTTTTGGACTTGGACTAAGATGCCACCTAGGGTGTATTTTTCCTCCAAAGGTCTTAGGACCCTAATTTCAAATGCACTTTAAATGGGCCCCTTTATGGAGTCTGTGCCTCAAGTTTCATGCCTTGGGACTAAAATGCCACCTAGGGCGTCTTAGTCCTCCTTAAGTTATTTTCGGGATTTAATTTAAAATATTTTCAAGATTTACCCTCCTTTAATTAATGAATTCATATGTCAACTTGTTGTGGTGTAATTTTGGGATATTAAGCATAGATAAGTATAAATACAAGGTTCCTTCACCCATTTCTGACTAAGCAAGTTGAATGAGCATTCCTAATAACATAATTGAGTTCACAAGAGCATTCAAGAGGAATTCATCAAGCATTTGGAGCCATCATCAAGATTCAAGCATCATATCTAAGATATTCTTGCATCATGTGTGTTTTTGAGCTAACATTTGTGATGCAGGGTTTTGATTCAAGCAAGCAATTCAAGTCAAGATCTATCAAGCATTCCTTCAATTCAAGATCTACATCCAAGCTAGCCACTTCATACAAGTTTGCAGATTTCATAAAAAAGTGGTTTGGTGAGTTGCAACATAGCACTTTGTTCATTCATCATTTCCCTCCTTTATTTCATTTCATTTCAAGGTTTAATTACCAACAAGGGGTTTGACGAAGGCAAACCCCCATTTACTAATAATCAACAAGTTTTTTCTCTCTTACGTGTTTGTGTTTACAGATTTAGGTTGAAGACTTGAAGATCATTTGAAGTGCAAAGTTGCATTGAAAATTTGTCATCTTCATGGAAACTCACCTATAGGCCAGATCTAGAAGTTTCAAAACCTGAGATTTGAGAAGGAAGTGCAGACATTGATCCTCTGGATCACATTCAAAGATTTTAGAAATTCAAGACGTGAGTAAGAAAACATTAAGGGCATCTTAGTCCTCCCAAGGGTATTTTGCAGAGATTCTTTTAGATTTTGTTTTGACATTCGAAGATTCTGCATCTCCCCTGAAAAATGACAGTGGGACTAAGACAACAATAAGAGGGCGTCTTAGTCCTCCCTAGCATATTTTGACAACATTTTTGTATTTCCAGAATCCTCATCACATTTTTAGACTTCCCAAGTACACACATCCTAACTTTCTATTACTTAATTTTGTCATTTGCACTCATCATTTGACTTACATTATTAGGTTTTGTGAGTTGCATGTTAAGTTGTCTTTTCCAAGATTTTGCTTGGTGGTGAACCCTTCAAAGCCTAAAAGAACCCCTCCTAGGTCTCCCTTGTTGAGAATTGACTCATCTTTGGGTTGATAGTCAATCCAATTTAGGATCATAGGGAATTCTTGAATGACAATTGGAGAAGAGTGGTGTTATATGACCTAGGCCATAAAGCACACATTTTTCCCACATTGTTCATTTTGGTGAACTTGACATTTTTGAACATTCATTTTCTGATTTGGAGTTCATTAAAGTCCTAGATCTAGGTTGCATTCATTCTTGTATTGCATCTTGCATTAGTGAAAGTGCATCTAGGGTTTCTCATATTTGCATTAGTGTAAGTGCATATAGGTTGCATTTTTGCATCATCTTATCTCATTGAAAAAAAAAAGGGGCATTGTCAATCATCCTAATTGCATTTGGGAACATTGTTATTGCATTCAAAATTGAAAAAATTGCATTCAACTTTGCACTCAATTGTTTGTCATTAGTTACCTTTTCTTGCATTCATTTACACAGTTTTTTTCTTCTAAACATTAGGTCCATTAGTAAGCAACCTAGGAACATTGTTATCAACTCAAATTTTGTTGTTTTTCTAAAAAAAAGACCTTTAGTAGGACTAAAACTCCCCTATCAACGTCTTTGTCCCTTTGTGGGTTTTTGCCTCAGATCCCTCTTTGTGTTGTTTGTTGTCTATTCTAGTTTCTAGAACCTCAAAATTTCATCAGTAGGACCAAGACACCCTTACTAGTATCTTAGTCCCTGTTGAATTTGACATTGCAATTTTGAGGGTTTGAAACTGCTTTTCTATGCTTATGCTTGTTGCTTTAAGTTTTTTGTTATAGTTTGCAGAATTGCTATTATTCCAATTTCTTTCATTTCAAGTGTACTTGTTCAATCTTGCATCATGGATATGTGCTTTGGATGTCCTTGAAATCTTTGGTAGATGTGTCAAGTTGTGCCTTTGGTAATGACCCTAACAAAATCAAACTTACTCATACTCACTCAACTCCTAATGCATGTCCTCCTCATGATGTTGACATCAATGGAGACGATGATGACAACATGAATATGTTCTTGAATGATTGTCTTAACAAACTTGAAGCTAATGTATCCTTTTATCCATCCATGACACAACCAAACCCTCTTACAATACCACCTCTTGAGATGTTTGGTTACTTACATCCTGAAACTAAGTCAAAAGTTGAACCTAAGTTCCCTACAATAGGTGAACCTAGTTCCTCTAAACAAGAAAATACTCAACCATTTTATGATAAAAAAATCACAAACAATCCAATCAATCTAGAAGAAACATATGGAAAAGGATGCACAATCTTGAGTAAACAAGAATGTGATACAACAAGTGAACATGAAATTCATCAACTCTTAGAGCAAATACCAACTAATGAAAACAAAAAAGGGTTAGGATATCAAGATCCCCCTCACAACGTAAGACCTCCTAGAGAATACCTAAGTCTTCGTAGTGATGACATAGTGATCTTAGATTCTCCTCCTAATATGAATGACCTTCTTTCTAAAGAACAACCAATGATTCGTAAGAATGACGAGGATGATAGGATCACCTTAGGTCCTCCTCCTCAACCTCCAACTCAAGAAATTGGTGACTTTGGTAAAAACAAAAGACCTTACAAGCTGAAACCATTACCATTCCTACATACTCAAATAGTAATTGAACAACAAATGGAACACCTTATAAACACAGGCCAACTTAAATTACCACCCCCTACTACAAGCAAACTTGCTAAAGATAACATAAAGTATTGCACATACCATCAAACTTTTTGATATCTTACTAATGAATGTTGTACTTTAATAAGGATCCTTGAGCAATTTGACATCATAGAAATAGTCCCTTAAAGCGGGGCCCTAAAGCCCCTTGTCATGTAATAACTGTAGAATACTCTATTCTCACTATTACATGATCTTTCCCATCACCTACCTCGGCTCATTCTTTTCTTGCACTTAGTGGGGGAAAGAAGTAGATAGCCTTGTACTAGTAATGCATTTGTCATTGTCCCTTAGGTTCATTGTCCACCTTCTATTTATATAGACTAAGATTGGGAGGCAGATGACCTACTTTAGGTTGACTCGCCTATGCCTTACTAGTCTTTTGTATTACTTCCTTTTCTAAATTGTGTGATTGCATGTACATATTGTGATCCCCCATGATATTTTGTTTAATGTTTCCTCTCTATGGGTATTCCTCTATTTGTACCTTTATTCTTATATATGTCGTAAGATTTTTTTCCTTTTCATCGATCTTTACCTTTCATTTGCATTTTTTTCTTGTGTTTTCCTTTTAGGGATGACGCAAGGCATCGAGACACCCTAGATGTCTCTTCCATGTTGACCTAAAAGATTTTTTTCATTATATTTTCTTTTCCTTTCATTTTTATCTTGTGTTTTCTTTTTGGGGATGATACAAGGCATCGAGACACCCTATGTCTCTTCCATGTTGACCCAAAAGATTTTTTTTTCATTATCTTTTATTTTCCTTTCATTCTTGACTTGTGTTTTCCTTTTGGGGATGATGCAAGGCATCGAGACATTTATGTTTCTTCCATGTTGACCCAAATTTTTTTTCATTTTTTTTCATTCTCTTTATGTCATTCTTCCAGTTCTATGTGTATTTGGGGAATGATGACAGTTCCGAGCTCTCTAATATCATTGCAACAAAGACATATATTGACCTCGAATCCATAGATCCCTTATGTGTTTCTAGGGGGCAACCCTATTTTTCCTTTTCATGTTTTGGCTACTTTAAAGTAATTGCTCGCAGCATGGTGTCTAGCAATTTATTTAAAGTGGGGGCATACATTGGTGTTATTTTGACATTATTTTGCCATTATTTTATTGGCATTTTTCCATGTTCCTTGATGTATTTTTCTTACTTCATGCGATGTTTTTTTCTCTTTGTGGTGACATTGGGAGTAATGTCCTTCAAGAGCATGATCTATCTTAGCCTATTACATTCCTTGTAGTGGTGATGCGATGCACTGCATTCCCTAAGTTACAAATATTTTATCCTTTGATTGGTCCTCTTTAGGAGACGTTAGGAACAATTTCCGCTAAGATTAATACCTCACATGAAATATGTGTTGATCATCAAAGCTTACGATTCTCCGATAGTCTTATGGGAAATTCAGTGAGTGGGGGACAAATTGCATTTCACTAAATACCTCCAGGTTTTTTATAGAAAGCCGACTCTTCTTTTGGGGTTTTGAGATAAAGGGAGAAGGAAATGTAAACATAAAACATAAAAGGTGATGTGCCAAAGATTCTACAACATTTCAAACCCAAATTATTCCTATGATTGATATAAATAGACACAGAATGCCACAACCCCTCATTGTTGGAAAGAGAATGAACAACAAAGGCTAACTTCAAGCACAGTGCAGAATTTAAGATCTTTCCACAAGCAGTGTTCTTTAAGGTCTGATCAAACATAAAGATTTCTTATGAGTAAAATAACAATATTTCAGAAATCATAAGAACTCTATCTCCCAATATAGCATAGCACAACAAAATAACAACTTCCAGAAATACAGAAAAGTCCAATGGCATAGTCCAATTTTCCTAAGCCACTATTCTACCATACAAGCATAAAGCATAGAAATCCGCTACTTAAACTATTTGGATATAGCTTGCAAGACATAGTGTTTCATTCAATACGACAATATAAAAAGAGAAAGCTTGAAAAAGGCCATTCATGCACAGTCTCAACAAATTCTCCTCAATAGTTCGTGCTTAATTATAAAATGATCTTTGAAACAAAGGTTGGATGCCAATTTGACAATAGTTTAAACCTTAATAGATATAACATGCCAGAATAAAGTAGTTCTGTAACTTGTTTTTGAAAATAATTCTAAAATCCTAAGAAAACTAAAGAAAACATTTATTTTGCAAGAAACTATCACTTGGAATCCTACCCTTCATTGTGTCATCGCTCTCCTTATATAGCCACCAAAAGAAAGAAACACCGCCTTAGTACAGAAGTTATTACTGCCAGATGTTGATATTTGATAGCTCGCAATTTGATCGTAAACCCTTGGTTAGGCCGCAAAAGATCTTTGCTCATTAACTCCCAACAACTGCATTAATGTCTTTTAGATATTTTAAAGATAGAAGCTTATGCATGCTCAAACCCTAGAAACAACAGCGTGGCAAAAGGATTCCATTGACCAATCACATCATCTTGAAGCTTCGACTCAAGGCTTCTATCCCGAGAACCAAGAAAAGAAAAGCCAGCGAGTTCTGACAGTCTCCAAAAGATATTACCTTATAAGAGGCACAGTCTTCCTTTGATACAAAGATGACATGTTGCACAGTCGAAAACCTTATGTTTCCATTTTTATTTTTTTTGTAGAAAAATTCTGCCATTCTGACATGTGTCTTGTGTGCTCATTCGAAAAGAAAATGATGAGAGAAAGTCGTGCAACCACCATGTGGCACATTGCCCGTCTTCCTTATCGACCCTTCATTAACCCAAACACTTCTGTAGTCAAAACAAAAGGAGGCCAAAGATTGGAAGACTAAGGTGAGGAAAAAAACTTCACAGTTTTGGTGACTCATAGGGGCCTTCGCTTGCGGAGGTACGAACCCAATTATCTAGAAATTCCTGAAGTTTGAGGAAGGAGTGATGCACTTGCCATTCTTCTTTAGTTGGTAAAGACATACTATGGATGAGCCTGTAGGCTTGATCAAGCTGGAAAAATTCTTTGAATGACATGACCCCCCACCTTGCAGTGACCACTCCAAGGTAATGATAAAGGCGAAAAAGGTGAAAAATATCGCACTCAACCTCATCAGCTATGTGCGTTGTGGTTGAACTTGGGAGTTCTATAGAAGTCAGATCCTTCTGTTTAATAGCCTCTGTAATTTGCTCTGCTGCTACACATCTCCGCTTGGGGAGAAAAGGGGAGGTAGCCCGTAGTTGACCAAAACATTGACGTCATTTTTTATTTCTTCAACTCTCCTTGCCAACACCATCTAACAATCTTTGCACCTTTTGGAAACCTTGTGGGAGTTGACAATTTCACTAGCCTTGATGTAAGCGGTTCGTCAGTCAATAATCCCAACATCTTTCAAAACCTCATTGGAAGCCACACAAAGTTTGGAAATAAAACTGTGATTCTACCACTCGAGAGTCACATGCCTATAGAATTTGATCGGCCGTTGAGCCAATTTTTCCATTTATTTCTTGAACATCTCTCAAGAATTGAAAGACGGGCCTAAGAACAAGAATTGCAGTTGAGATCTACTCCCAATGTGAAGATACCAATCTTTTTAGCAGTGGGAGGGACCCGATCTTTTGAGCAATGGCCAATTCTTGATTGAACTAAGTCTCCTTGGTCCTCGCATTTTACTCTATTTGACCCTTTTCCTTGAGAGCGTCTGCCAATTTAGAGCTTATTATTCATACCTCTAAATCACGGATCTGCAATGCAGACACAACCTCTTGTTTTTCCAGCTTCAAATTTTCCATTTCCACCTATACCTTCCTAATGCTGTCGGAAGATTGAGATCGGACATTGTCCAGCTAATTTTGCAAGTTTTTGTGAGTACTTCTATACTCCATGTTGGTCTGATGCTGGGTGGCGAGATCAACTTTTAATCTCTCAATTTTGGCATGTAGCCGAACTTGTTGGCTCTGTGCTTCTTCAAGCAACTTCAAGTTTTCCCCTTTCTTACCCTAATTCTGCATTATGTGGGCCAACTCAACATCCTTAGCCTTGAGCTCTGTTTGCAACCTGCCCACTATTTCCCTTACATTCACCAACTCTGCCTCACGCTTCTTCAATCTCCTACCCAACTTTTCATAGTCTGAATATACCACCTGCTGGGTGGTCTTAGCCAAGACTACCTTATTGTGCAGGCGAGTTTCATTCAAGTCTAGACCTGTTGTCCAGATGTCGTAATCCTCCATCTGCTTCTGCCCTTCGGGATTTGCCACTAGCGGTGTCATAGTACTGATCTGGAGAGAATTCCACTGTTCATTGTAGCAAGCCTTGATTTTTTTTGTAGCCGACAATTCAACATCCTTCAAAAGTCTCCTTTTTTTAGCATTTCGTCAGGCTATCTTTGTTGCATTAAAATGATCTTGGAGGGTTTGAGGGACATCGAAGTTCTGTGCTTCAATAGGGGCACTGAGAGGGAAACCAAAAAGGGTAACAAATGGGGAGACCTCAGATGAATGAGCATGGGGAGAGGCGAAAGGGAATGTTATCATGGAAAAGGGGGGCACACCCAGCTGAGACTGAATAGGGGATTTTCTAGTAGTAGTGAACAAATACATGGTTGGGCGGAAAGGTGTTTTCTTAGAAGTTGACGGGCTAAAAGTGGGGGTTTGTATGGATGCTTCAACTCTTTCAAAAGGGGCCCTTGATAAGGCAAACAAAGAGTCAGTAGTGGCCGAAATGGATGTTGCTCGCTCAGTGTGCGGGATAATATCAGGAATTTCATTCCAAACAAGAAGGGGTGTATTTAGGACTATTAAGTCAGGACCTGAGGATGGAGAATTCCTTTCCAAGGGAGGAGGAGAGGGGGTAATTAAAGATGCAAAAATAAGAAGAAAAGAAGGAGAAAAACTGACCTGAACCGTGGTGGTTGGCACATCCTAGAAGGTGGACTCCACTTCTTCACCTCAGACCAACAAATCGGATACGCCTAGATCTTCAACCCACCTTCTCTTTTCATGACCAGAACTGGCATGTTCTAATCTTTTGGCCACCGATCCCTTTGAAAATTTCCCTTCGGTGACTGCAGCGGATGACGCTCTTGTGGACCATCAGGGTCTCTTTCCCTTACTTTGGGCACTGGAGGAGGATGGGGCATGTGAATCTTTTTTCCTTGAATGCCTCTGACTATCGGGTTCTCGAGGTCAGGGATTTCGATGCAGAACTTATTTTGCATTGATTTCATGGCTGGTTTATGGATTACTATCATCAGAACTAGCCTCCTTATCATAAATATACTCGAATTATTCTTCTTATGGGAATTGTTCGACAAGAAGGTTGGGGCAACACAGCTCCTGTTGGAACCTCCAAAAATCTACCTTCTTTCTTTTCGACCAGCACTTTTTCGCCAGCTGTGTATTAATGGACTTATTTATTGGAAGGTTCCTGTCATATGACACCTTTGGTCTGTAGAAAATCATCCATTCTAGTCACTTGAAAGGAATATGCTTCAAATGAATGTACACCTCTACACCTTCTTGAGTCATCTTCTTCCTCCTTTTGAAGTATTCTTGTTCTTCATGCTTCATGCTATAAAGTCCACAGGTTATAGTCCCACTTATCACAAATGATGACTAAACCCAAAGTTTCCAACAGATCCTTGATCTCGTTTTCACAAAATCACTTTGTAAGCGATACCCGACTGTTAGCAATATTGAGAGGGAGCAAATACAACTTTTTCTTGTTTCTTCCCACACCATAGATCTTGTCAACAACGGTCACCTGACATCATGCTTCTAGCATGAAAACTCTGTCTATTACAAACCTAGGGAGTCGAAAAGACTCTTTGGGAAAACCCTAAAATCTGATAAATGTTAAATCCGCACCCAGGAAATAATCCATTGGGTTCGGCGAGATTCTCATCCATTGTAGAACCTCAGGAGAGAAACAGCCCGTAGGGCGAGGTAACAACTCTTGGAGCGCGGGCCTCAAAAAGTAATCCACAAACCCATAATAATCCCCTATTCTAGAAAGCATATGGGTCCATATAGAAACCAGCTGAAGATAGCTCCTTTCATCCAGCCTAGAGACTGACACATTTTTCCCAAAATATTCAAAATTTTGATATAAAACCAAATGAGCCAAGAAGGAAGGATACATGAATTTGGAATTAGTCTTGTAATTTTTTAGCTAGTTCAACATGTTCCCAGCTATCACCTCAACAAAATCATATTGTCTCTGTATTTTTTCCCTCTTTAGCTCAAAAGCCAAGCTGAACTGAAAAGGAAGAACCTAGGTATCATCATCAAGACCAAATACCCAGGCCAGCATCGAGAATACTACCTGTGTATCCCTCTTGAATATATCATATGATAGAGGGAAGGGAACATGACCTCTGTCGTGTCGTTCCCTCATTTCTTCTTCATAATATTTTGTTCTTCTAGCCTTTTCTTCCCCAAAAAGATCCATTTTTTCCTCGTTGAACAATTCTGAATCTCAGGCCGTAGGGATACACAACATATCCCGTATAGCTTGAGTAGAAATAGTAACCCTAATCTTGCCATTTTGGATAACCCCTAATACCTCATTGAATCTTTTGGCACATGCATCAACTAATTCCAGGCATGGCTGCACAACGGGCAACATGAACTGCGACCAACCACAATCCCATAGCCGAAGCACAAAACCCTCAGTTGTCCCATACTTTTCCTTTCTTTGAAACCCACCTTCTATGAGGATTTTAGGGTTAACTGACAGCTTGGTGTTAAAAACATTGTCGGCGATATCTTGTATTGCTTCTCTTCTCACAGACTTATCAACCAGAACCTTCTTGTAGCATTCAAAAGGTCTCTCCTCCACCGTCAGGGCATTGGTGAACGACTTCCGCCCAAAAAACATTGGCATAACTAGGTCATTGACTTGAAGTTGTAGCCTATCTTCTAGAGGTTGAGGGTTCTGCCATGACTGTATCAAAAGTTGCAGAGAGCTTCTTAGGGATAACAACCACTTGCCCTTTCTTTCAAAGGAAAAACCTACTTTTGAGCGTAATTAATTGTCTTGCCAGTACATGCACTTAAGACTACACTATTACTGCTGGGCCATTAAATGATGCCAATGGGGTGATACGTGTGGAATAGAGATCTATATCCCTCAGGAATGCCAAAAATGCCATGAGGATAGAATTAGTACATTCCTTTCATCGTCTCTTAATCAAAAGAACAAATTTCCTTGAGAAGCGTGCTTTTCATCATACAAAACGTGTCGAGGTGGTGCAAAGTACCCTTGAAAATTGTAACCATTAATTTTTTAGAGTTTTAGCGTGTTAACCCCCATCTTTTCTCATTAATGAGATAGTTGGCACTGATGATGGTGAAGGACACATGTCACAATTGGCGTATGAGAGAATTTACTCCCAACTCCCTAATTTATTTCTTAAGCCATTATATGGGATCCTCCATATGATTTATCTACCTTGGTTCGTTCTGCCTCAAATTTTCCTATAGCCGTCCGACCAAAAAGAGACATTCTGTTGGTTGAGTTTTTCGGTTGGACTTTTCTATATATAGCCATGCCACCTTTTGCAACATTCATTCAAACATAAAGTCCCTTAAGTTAGCTGGTCTTCCGCTTATTTCCATTCCGCCACAATTCTCCGCTTTATCAGAATGTCTGTTGGCTTAGGGATCCCTATTCGGCTCCTTCCACAGAGGCCGCAATACAACTTCATGGGAGAGATTACTAGTGACCAAATCAAACACATGGTCAAGAAATGTGACCCACTTATCATGAATGCATTCAAACTGGTGTTGGGTGCAGACTTCATTATTGATGAGAACCGACTTCGGAGCAACTGCAATGTTGTTTACTGCTTTGTGGCCTCATTGTTGGATCTGAACATGTCCAAGCCTATGATAATTGAGCTATTTTGTGAGATGTTTGACACCTCGTTGATGGAAGAGCTTAGCGAGGTAGTGCAAGTGGCCATCTCTAGTGTTGGTATCCCGAGCGCTATGGACCTCCGGAGGCATGTGGACTTTGGCATAGATGTGCCCTGGTTACCCTTCCTCTCTGACTTCCACACTATGAACATTGCAACACACCGCTATTCTTCACAGCCGGCGGCCATTTTTTTGCTACGTGAGTACGGTGTGGAGTGAGTTACGAGATTGGCCTAGAGGAAACACTTTGACTTCCTGGTGCAAAGTAGAATTGAGCAGGCCTTGAGCCTGTGTTCATGTTCATTGTGCTTTCAGTCCTCCTTTTGCAAGAAAACATAGAAGAAGAGAAAGAAAGAAAAGAAAGAAAACCCGGGTATGTGCAGGATCATCATGGAAAAAACATGCCCTTAAGTGGCAAAAAATTCAAAAATTCAGAGTTAGGAAATTTGACGTAAAAATTTGAATAAGTTATCTATATTATTTCAAAAATATGTAAGAATAGAATCTATATCAAATTGAATGTAGTTTCTAAACTACTATGTTTATTTTAAAAATAAATCTATTTGGTGAAAATTTGAAATTTCAATGCAATAGTACTTAAATTCGGGGAAAAATAAGAAGTAGGTGTCATTCGACCCTAACCACAATAAAATGATAATATTTTTTATAATATTTTAGATATAAGTAGATGACTCATGTCCGGATGTGATGCATATTTTTTGTAATTTTTTCCAAGTAAATAATTAATTATGAATTTTTATTAAAACTTTTAAAAAATATAAAAACTCGTATGTCTAACCACCTTAACTTGGTAAAAACTTCATGAAATTCAATATATATTTTTAAATCCTATAGTATGTGAAGCATAGAATGTGACGCATGTTTGATTCAAAAAATGTGATACCGTTTGAAAGCTATAGATGTTTTTCAATCAACCTATCAATCATGACTTTAGCCGTAATTCAAATAGAAAATGAATAATAATTATTTACTAAATTCAAAGTAAAGTATAATTTATATTGGTGGAAAGATGAGACTCTTCTTTAAAAACCCTTTTCGTTTCATGAATTTTGGGTTAAAAAAAAGTCAGCAGCCACATACCCTACACATACCCATCATATTGCCACTTTTTGGCCCATCATGATCCTGCACATACCCACCTGATGACAAGCCTTTTCTGCTTCCTGGGTGATGGCCAAAGGCACTTCCTGACTGCTTTTGCACGTTACCCCTTCTTTTGAAGCTTTTTCTTTGTAACTCCTTTTGGGTTTGCTCAAGAGAGCCTTATGCTTGGATCTAAGCCTCAGGCTTGCATGTATTTAGAATTCTTGATTATAAATATAATACAAGCTACTTGTTTCTTTAGTGTCATTCTTAGTTGTCTTATTCTCAAAACTTTGAAATATTTACAAAATTTTACATATGGTACATAACTGTTAAAATTTTCAAAGAACTATGCATTTTAATGGAAAATATTTAGATAAATACCGTTCACCGGTATACCTAAAACATTTCCTTCCATATCTTCAAGTGCGTATGCTTTCTTTTCTTTACATGTGCTGATTTAGAAGGGTCCCTTCCATAATGCTTCAAATTTAGTATGTTGCCCTGGTTTCACAATACACTCATCATATTTCAGCACTAAACTCCCTTCTTTGAATTCTGGACTAGAGGTCTTTTGTCAAACCATTGCTTGACTGTATGTTGTCAGTTGATCATGGCTCCATGGGCCTTCTCTCCATCTTCCTCTAGTTTGAGGAGTTCTTCTAGTATTACTTCCATTCCACCATTTTCTTCAATTTTCAGGGCTTTCAATAGTTGTAGAGCAAGAGTTTCTATGGAAATGGGTATCACTACCTCTTTTTTGTACACCAACTCATAAGGAGAGGTCTTCATAATCTACTTGGGGATAATTCGGTCTACCCATAGAGCCGCTCATAAATGTTTGTGCCAGTCCCTTTGCCGTTCTGACCCAATGCATTAAATTAACCTAATCAGGTTTTTGTTGGTGGACTCTCCTAACCCATTTCCTTGTGGGTAGTAATTTGATGAAGTTTGAAGAAAAATCCCATGCCTGATAGAAAAATATGACATCCCTGACCCCACAAAAGCTCGAGCGTTGTTAGATATGATGGTTTTGGGCAACCCAAATCTAGTCACTATCTCTTTGAGGAAATTAATAGTCTCCCCTTCTGTTTCATTCTTTAGGGCTATGACTTCTGTCCATCTTGTAAAGTAATCAGTCACTGTGAGGATCCACTTGTGTTCGACACTAGAAATAGGATTTATCATACTGATAAAATTCAAACCCCACTAGGCAAAGGGTTCCTCGGTTAGAATCCGACTCATGGGTTGAGCGACATTCTTTATTTTTCCAACAAAAAATTGGTAGTGTGTACACTTCTACACTAGATGATGCGCTTCGAAAAACATAGAGGGCCAATAATATCCTGCCCACATTATTTTTAAAGCGTTGGTCTTGGTGGAAAAGTGCCCACCCTTAGGGCTATGGTGAAATTTGTTAAGAACTATTTCCGCCTGTAGGTTATCGAGACATTGGAGCAACACACCATCATAAGGGTAAGTACACAAAGTTGAGTCCACGAAACGTGGATGTTTTTGCCTTAACCAAAAAATTGAAATTGGCATTGAGCAAACAGGATCCCGATTTTAATAAACGGGATCCTGATTTTTAAAAATCGGGATCCCGTTATGGTTCAGGATCTCGAGCCTGAGACAAAATGGGATCCCGATTTTTAAAAATTGGGATCCTATTTCCCATCAAATTCAGAACCGATGGAAAAGACACGGGATCCTGATTCTCACAAAATGGGATCCCGATTTCTAAAAAATGGGATCCCGATTTCTATAAATCGGGATCCCGTTTTGTAGAAATTGGGATCCCATTTTATATTGCTATTTATTTAAAAAAAACACATTTCACTGCACAGTGGATGGGACCCCGAGTATTGGCGACAATGACCCCCACAATCAGCTATAGGTACCCCCCTACACGCCATTTTTTTGTTTTTTTTTCATTTTGAATTGAAATTTTGAAGAAAATAAATGAATTTAGCATGTTTTTTTTAAAATTTATTTCACATTTTAAGTATTTTTTAAAACTGTTATAGTAGAAATGAATAATTGTAAAAATAGACGAAAAAATGTAATGAAACCTGAAGGTTTTTTAATAAAAATGAAAAAATGAACCTTGAATTGTGTTTTAGAAAGAAAATTTAACTTTTGAAACCTAAATTGTTCGATTAAACCCAAAAAATTGAATTTGAAAACCCTAATTGAAACAAAACAAAAAAAATTGCATTTCAAAACCCTAGAAATTGAAATGAAATAAAAACATTGCATTTACAAATCCAAATCAAGCTTTTTGAAACCCTGAATCCAAATCAAATGAAAAAAATGAATTTGAAAACCCTAGTTTGAATTGAAATGAAAAAATTGCATTAAAAACCCTAATTGTTTAAAATTGAAACCCTAAATTGAATTGGAACAAATAAATTGTTAAAACCCTAAATTGGAATTGAACAAATCATTTTGATTTTGAAAACTAGGTAATTTTGAGCTCAAAAAAATTCATTTGCATTGCTTAAATGTTTTAAATTTTATTTGCTTTGTATGGAAAAAACAATATATATTAAACTTTAGTTTGAATGTTAAATTATAATTAGATTAGAAATCAATATGTTAAAGAATAGTTAAAATTCATAAAGTTTATCTTGATGTTTGTTTGCAAATTTAGTTAGCAAATTGTAAATCTAAGCCGCATAATCAATTCCAATTGACACTAACTTGCAAGTCTAAATTATGCCAAGGGCCACCCAAACTTCACCCTAAGTTTGCTAAACCCTAGACCCCTAAACTGCAATCTAAACCCTCAACACTAAAGCATTTGAAATTTATGAACCCTAGACCCTAATCTTTCATTGGACATACCTAGAATTATGTAGGTTCAATGTCAAGAATGGGTCTATTTGGTAGATTTATGAAAACTATTTTGAATATCTAGAATGCCATAAAAGTATAATTATAGCAATTCCAATTGGAAACACTTGGGTACATATATATCATATGAAATTTAAATCTAGGAAGGTATCTATTATATAGGAGAATTGATAATACATGGAAAGAGGTTTGTATGGGAATATATGTATTAAGAAAAACATACCACATGACATCTATAGGATTTTTAAGATGTGATCCTAGATAATAATCCATCCATCCTCAATCATAATGGATTCTTTAGCAATTAAGAGAGATTCAATAACCATAAAATTACCTATATTTTGATACTAGATAGATTTATGTGGAAGGATAGAAATGCATCAATAAGGAGACCAAGATGGAACCATTTAACACCTACAAGGTACACCTATTACATGGGAAAGGGAGGAGGTACATGATGATATTTTGGAGGAACTACATACTATTATTACAATTTAGAGATAGGAGGATGATTCATATAAAAGAAATATAATTAAATATTTATATTATTTAATATATTATATTTAATATAATATATTAAATAATATAAATATTTAATATCATAAAATATAATATAAGATTACAATTATGATAGGTAATGTTACAATTTACTTGGGGTTTTAATGAGGATTAGGCTTAAGATTCAATTAGGTTTGTAGTAAATAGTTAGGTTACAATTAGGAATATATAATAAATATTAATATAATTATAATACAAATATAAATTAATTTAAATATAATGCAATATAGGAATACATTTAAGATTAGGTAAAGGTTATAATTTAATTAAGTTTCAATTAGGTTTGCAATTCAATTAGGATATGGGGTGGGGATCATTTAGCATTCTATTATTGTTAGAGTATGGGTTACATTTAAGATTATTGTTATTTTTGTGATATGTATAGATTGATTTATTTTTAACATGATACTTTTTTTTATTAGAGGGGTAAACACTTTTGACCCAGAGCTAGATGGAACCAATGAGGCTATAGTATGACTAAATTTGGACCTCACTAGACATCTAGATCCCCTTAAGCCATCCTATCACCTTAAATCATAAATCGATTTCTTAAGGGGTCCCAATATGACAAATTTCTTAAGGGGATCAAAGAAGTTCTTAAAATTTGGTGAAGTTGCCCAAGGCAACCAAATTTAACAATAATAAGATCGCGCAAGATTATAATATGAATGAGATTTCATGATCTAGGTTGGTCAGTTGAAACAAGAGTAGATCTCAATCAACTATTCCACAAGAAAATGTTCTTCACTAACTTGCAAGTTCATTAAATATTCCAAGGGCACCAAAACTTTACCCTAAGTTTTGTAAACCCTAAACCCTGAACTCTAAAATCTAAACCCTAAACACTAAACCATTCATTTTGTCCTTAAAGGCTCTTAATGAAATTTGGTTGCATTGGGAAACTTCACCAAATTTTATTCACTTGAGCCATGTCATTTTCTCCTAGGACCTCACTAGGACGAACTCTTTAAGCCATCCCTCGCCACTCTAAATCGTAATTCAATTTCTTAAGGGGATCAAAGAAGTTCTTAAAATTTGGTGATCAAAGTTGCCATCATGATCTAGGTTGGTCGGGCTGAAACAAGAGTAGATCTCAATCAACTATTCCACAAGAAAAATACTCCTTCACTAACTTGCAAGTTCATTAAATATTCCAAATTCTAAACCCTAAACCCTAAACACTAAACCATTCATTTTGTCCTACCCAGGATCATAAAGTGAAATTTGGTTGTCTTAGGAAAATCCACCAAATTTCATTCCCTTATGCCATGTAATTTTGTCCTAGGATCTTACTATATATACCCCCTTAAGTTATCCTATTGCCCTAAACCCTAAACCCTAAAGCCATCATTTTTTCTTAGGCTCTTAATGAAATTTGGTTGCCTTAGGCAACTCCACCAAATTTCATTGCCTTATGCCATGTAATTTTTTCCTAGGATCTTACTACATATATCCCCTTAAGTTATCCTATTACCCTAAACCCTAAACTCTAAAGTCTAAACTGTAAACCCTAAAGCCATCATTTTTTCTTAGGCTCTTAATGAAATTTGGTTGCCTTAGGTAACACCACCAAATTTCATTCCCTTATGCCATGTAATTTTTCCCTAGGATCTTACTACATATATCCCCTTAAGCTATCCTATTACCCTAACCCTAAACTCTAAAGTCTAAACCCTAAACCCTAAAGCCATCATTTTTTCTTTAAAGGCTCTTAATGAAATTTGGTTGCCTTGGGCAACTTCACCAAATTTTATTCACTTGAGCCATGCCATTTTCTCCTAGGACCTCACTAGACGTAAATCCCCTTAAGCCATCCTCTCACCCTAAATCGTAATTCGATTTTCTTAAGGGGTTCTAATATGACATTTCTTAAGGGGATCAAAGAAGTTATTAAACTTTGGTGATCAAAGTTGGCCAAAGCCCGGGCAACCAAATTTAACAATAATAAGATCCTGCAAGATTATACAATATCAATAGTTAATTGTATTTTCATTCAAGTAACATGTGCCTTAGACATATAAATGAGGCTTACATATAATTTTATCATTTGTATTCAATTATTTAAGGCCATTTATATTGAATGTTTTGAAGGTATTTCCTAAACATGTATCTTACATCTTGAAATACCATAAATCTAATGTGTTCACTCATATCTTAAAGATCATGGATCCATTCAATAATATTCGAATCCACCTCCACGCCATCCATCTCCCCAAAGACCTTCAATTTCCACCTCTCATGACTCCACCTCGTAACCCCCACCTCCACCACCTGAAATCAATGAACAAGCTCATTTGCAAGCACAAATCAATGCTTCTGCTAGAACCATCCAAGATCAAATCAACATTATTCAAAATGAAGAATGTGTCACACCTCCTGTGAGGATGTTTGCATCTAGGATGCAAACCCTTGTTGATGCTGTTAGGGCTATGGATGGGATCGTAGATGAGCATCGACAATGGCTAGAGGAGAGGAGAACTCCCAATTTTGAAAAGGAAAACACAAAGAAATGAAGATCTATGCAGTAGAGAGCCATAATAGTTTATAAATTAAAACAATGATCTTAAATAGTTATGAATTTATAAATTGGGTGAACAATGGATATTTTGTGTGATGAATTTATAAATTTGGTTCCAAATGGATATTTTTAGTGACATGAATTTATGATTATGGTTCTAGATGGATATTTTTAGTGACATGGATTTATGAATTTGGTGGAATTTATGAACTTATAATGAATAGTATATAATAGTATATATTTTATGACTATCTACTAGATCATGATTTCTCCTGCTGAAAAATTGTAATATATATATGTGTGTGTGTGTGTTAGACATAAAATGAGATTTTGTGAATGTTTCAAGTTTATTGTTTAGTATGTATGTGCATGTATTAAAAATTTGTATATATAGTTCTTAAATTTTGAAATTTGTATGTATGTACATAGTTTAGTTTAATGATTTGTACACATGCAAATTATGCATCATATATTTTATTTTAAATGCACATGTACATACATTTAATTTTGAATTTTGTATGGACATTCTCTTGAGTTGAATAATCAATGTATATATATGTGCATTTCAATTAAATATATGATCTTAATATATATGTTGTCATCCTATTTAAATTAAACATATGATCTTTAATATATGTATGCACATGGACTATATTGTATGATTTAATGCAGCACATTTATCAAGCATAATATGGATGATTTTAACATTGATGATATCATCAATCCACCACCTCAGCCACAACCAGATCCACCTCCCTCCCCCCTCTGCCTCCACCTCCACCTCCACCTCCCCCTCCCCCTCCACCTCCCCCTCCCCTCCACCTCCACCTAATATGCCACATGCAACACCTATCGCATCTGACATGGCTCGCTTGAGAGCACAAATAAATGATCAAGTTGCATCCTTACAAAATCAAATCAATGCTATGCATAGTCAAGCATTGATTCCTCCACATGTGAGACGTTTTGCATTTGCAATGCAAAACGTTGTTGATTCCATCAGGAAGATCGATTCTGATCTTGATAGGCATCAACGAGATAGAGAACAAATGAGACAATTTTATTTTGATGATCTCTCTTACAAACAAATATTAGACCTTAAAATAACGAAAGCCCATCTATCCCCCTACTTTCTTGACCCCATTACTCGACAACCCATTCCACCCAACAAATCTAGAATATCCATGAGGTGGTGCATACATCCGCAGATGAGTGCACATTTTTGGGATCGATGTTATATTGTTTTTGATAGTCCTCCACATGCTAATTGGGAGTGCCCATTGTATTTTTGAGAAAATTGTATGTAGAGTTTGTTTTGGTGCAAAAGACCAATTATTTTGATTTTAGATCATTTTAGGGTGTTGGTGGTGACATGCCACAATAGAGATTAGGGGCAAGGGTTGATCCCCGATGCCCCGTGCATGCACAACCCCTTGTTGTTGCTCCTGGTCCTCCCATTCCTGCACCTGTACATCATCAAGCTCTGGTCTCAACATTAGGTTCCCTTAGTACACTCATAGGAGACCTTGATCAACACGCTTCTGCTATAGCAAGTGGGGAGCATAGAGACGATGATGATGATGGAGGAGTTTTTTATGGAGCTTTTCTGAGTACCGCTCCAGGAGTGTCGAGGCCCATCCCCCATATATGTACTAGTTGTCATCAAGTATGCTATGGACCTGATCAGGCCACACCTAGTTTAGGTGGACGGGGAAATTCTAGTGGTTCATCTGGTCACATCAATTCATTTGTAGAGTTCCTCGTAGCAGAACATCACCCCGAGGACACTACGACACATGTATAACTATGCATCTAGATGTACGTTCATTTTATAAGAATTTTTATGGTTGTATATATCAAAGAAAAGTTTGCAATACATTTTAACAATCAAATTGTTTGGTATACAGATGACACTAACGATGCAAGGGAAATCATCTGTTCCACGAGTACATACATGTTAGGTCATGCCAGCAGCCCTTATGGGGTATTTTTGATTTCAATTTTAAAATTATATATGAAATCATAAATTATTTAACTTGAGTTTTAAATTTATGAATTGAATCCACATATATGTTTCAAATATTCATGTTGGTTTAAGGTGAGTCCAATGCATCCGCGTCGATTCCCTCGATGGATTGTCAAGTACTCCTCCACTATCGAGCGTCATAGATTAGGGGCAGGTACATTCATATTGTAAATTTGTTTAAAGTTTACATTAGTATAGTTACAATTTTATGAGTTTTGAATTCACTAGATATATGAAACGCATGCATGCACACTTGTAAATATTATAAAGATTTAAAATGTCTATGTATGTATGTCTAGGTTGATACCACAATAAGAATGGGCATTGGGAAAACATTTAGAGTTACCATTAGAGATAGCGATTTCTAGCTTACAAAACTTTCTACACAAAATGTGCAAACTTGAATATATATGTATATATTAACCTAATTAAATTGTACATGCTTTAATTTTGATCTTGTAGGACTTTGTTAGTGCAACTTTCAGCCCTGACCCAGACATAGTTAAACCACTAGGAGGACATGTAGAGCAGGTTTTAGATCAAATGGTCATTTAATTTTTTTATTATATTTAAAATTGAATTATAAATTTTAAATTGAATATATACATAATATGATATTTTCACATATTATTTTTTCTTTTATAGCATGTAGTTGAGCATGTGGGGCAGTCTGGAGAGCCTAGTGCACAACCTCGAGAATCTGGTACAATTAAAATATGATAAATTCTAGAATTAAATTGAATTAAAAAAATTAATTGTAGAGGTTGTACATCTAATTCAATTTCTTTGTCTTGTTTATGTAGATTGATTTAGATAATTTAGAGGTTTCTTTAGGTGCACCAAAGCATCCAGATGTAGATATGATGGTAATTTAATTTCTTGATGGATTATAAATTAAATTGTCATTAAATCATTTTTTATTGTCTTACATCTAATTTCATCTTTCTCTTATGTACAGAGTGTTTCAGGTCATCCACATAGTCATCATGGTGTGAAGAGGTCTCTTGATTATAGAGACAGTGCATGACCTAGAAACATGTGATTTTATGTGTTATATTTGTTTATTTCATGGACTATATTTCTTGTTTATCATGTACTCTGTTGGACTTTATTTCATGTGCGCTTAATATGTTGGTTTCATGCACTTAATATGTTACATAAATTATGGACTTTATTATTGTTTGAAATTTTAATTTACACATTTACATTTATGCATTTTATGTTCATAGTCAAGACATTAATATAGGACATTAATGTGAAATTTAGTGATCTCATACATGGATTAATATAGGACATTTTAATATTTACAATAATCAGTCAATAAATCATAATTTACAAACAAAAGCAATCTATTTATATACCAAAAATTTAGGGTCTAAAGCTGAATTGCGTTAAAATATGGGTCAAGTGGACATGGATCTTATGCTTAAAATGTGTAGATGCACTTCCAAAATCTACATAAGTTATTATTTTAATATTATTTGGAAATAATCATGTGAATGTAAAGTCTTTGGATTGCTGCATATTTAGATTAATATCAAGTTGGTAATGAAAGTCTTTAACATGTCAAATTTAACTATAGGAAAAATTGAGAACATTTCAAAAAGGAAAAAACAATTATAAAATCAAAATAATCTTCAACTATAATAATGATTGCTCAAAATACACATGAATTAACACTGTACATGAATAGTAGAAATCTTCCAACATAAAAAATCTTCAATATTTTAAAAAAAATTAAGAACATTTCAAAAAGGAAAAATCACTAATATTCTATTTTATTCAAAATTAACATATATTTGTAAATAAATATTAAAATTTTAAGGCTTTACTAAAGGTTTTATTGTACAAAAATATAGCAACTTAGGATTAAGGTTAGGGTTATAGGATAAGGCTTTGGGTAAAGGTTAGGATTAGGACACAACTAGAGTAAGGGTTAGGTTTCAATTAGGGTTAGATACAACAAGGCTTAGGGATATGATTAATTTTAGGATAGGGTAAGGGTTCAATAAGGGTTGGGTTCTAATAATGGTTAGGGTTAGGGTTCAATTAGTATTACAGTTAGAATCAGGGTTCAATTCTAACTCTAATTAAAATTCTAATCCTAACCATAACAATACCATAGAAGATTAGAGAATAAAAGCATTAATAAATACTATAAATAATAGTTCATCTAACACTAATTTATAAGTTGTCAAAACAAATAATGACGTCTTAAGGGGGTGTCTAAAGGGGTCATAATAGAGCGTCTTAAGGGGATGTCTTAAGGGGTTATAATATGTCTTAAGGGGATGTCTAAAGGGGTCATAATAGAACGTGTTAATTAAGGGGATGTCTTAAGGGGTCTTAAGGGGATGTCTAAAGGG
>VDFB02028936.1:0-20120 GCA_007258455.2 Sequoia sempervirens
ATTTTGATAACAAGAGGGAAAGACTAGAGAAGATAATGGATAAGGTGGATCCATATATCGAATGGGTCAAGGAAATCAAGGCGGACTATGCCCGGTATTTGAAGCTAGTGACGGGATACGACATGCCCGCAGTGCAAATGGATCTAGAGAAAATAAAGGCTTTTTTCCAGAAGGCAATGGAGGATGGGATGTCCAATGCGATAACCATAGATTTCATGAGTTTTTCCACCTATGCCTTCGCCCATTCAGAGTTTTTCAAAGATCACGTCGCAAAGTATGACAAAGACTGGAAGAAGCTTGAAGACAACTTGAAAGAATGGAGTTATCAGATGCTACAGTTCAAAATCATAGAGGTTGACAAACTCCAACCAGTGATTTTGAATTTCATGGCATATGCAGCTTTGAAGAAGTAGGAAGGAAACCCTATTATCAGTGAAGAGATCCTAAAGGAATAGCTACAACAAAAAGAGCAATCAACAAAAGAAAAAATGCTAGAGTGCTATTATTAGATGACAAAATAGGGATATGGACAAAACTATATTTTAAATTGTAATATATTGGGGGTAGGTAGAACCCTAGTTTGTAGTAAATCTTGGCCACACAATGAGATTGAATCTTGGCCATTCTTTCTACTTTTTGGGCACTATAAATAGGGGGTCTCTTCTCATTTCCAAAGAGAGTTGAGTTGTAAAGACATGCTGCTGAAATTTATAATGAAAATACATTGACTTGGTGCATTTTCTGAATTCTTCACATGTTTCATGATTCAATCTCCTTTGTTAGATGCTTTATTTAGATTTACATTGCTGTTTTAAGTTAGATTTAAATTGCTTGAGTAGATTTTAGTAATGCTATTATGTAGTTGTGAAAATTGCTGCTGTGTAGATGCCTTCCTTGCCCATACTTTTTGCTGTTTGCTGTTGGTAAATAGCTGTGCAAAGTTAGTTTGGGCTTGAATTCAAAGCTGCTCCACACTTTTATCTTTGTTCATGCATATATATGGTGAATGAATGGTGAAATATTTGCAGCCCTTAGAAGATAGCACAAATTTCATGAGACTGTGAATTTTTTGGTTAAGTGAAATTCTATTTGAAGGAAGTTGTCCACAACAGGAACTCCATGATTACTGTTCATAATTTTTTGCAGATCTGGGAACCTTCTCTCTTCCTTTCTCTCTCTTTTTTTTTTTTAAGAAACAACCCGTGCTAAGGTTCATTGCACATTGTAAAGCCAAACTTAAAGAAAACACTGAAGTTTTAGATTGTTGTTTGAACCTACAACAAATTGCACCATAACTCCCATCTCAGAAAATTCAAAATTTAAGATCCACTCCGCATCTAGCTACGTAAGTCCGCCCTGTGATTACCAGTAAAATCACATCAAACATCAACTGAGGAATTCCATGCAAGTCATGACCTGACACCCGAGAGACCTTGGGGAAATTTTCAGCAACTTGCTCGTTGGAGGTTTCCTTTCAAGAGAGGTGATGCATCTATGCATTGCCTGTGTTGAGAAAGTATACAAAACACCCATCAACAGAACTCACATGTATTTTCATTTCACATGTCTACCTCTTCAATCATTGAATCATTTTAAGTCATATTAATAAATCTCCTATACAAATTTTCAAATGCAGTTTCCATGCTATTTGTGGTGTGTGCACCCAAATTCCATCAAGCTTATCATTCACTTCGGCTAAACAATCCTACTTCAACCGTGTTCTCATCCTTCAACTTGTCACCCTGCAATTGCACACACTTGCACTTGCAAAATTCATCAGTAACGTTCAATTCATGATAAAATATAAGATAATTCAAAAAGATCACATAATCAACAACTGTCAACTTCTTTCAATATTTTCAAAAATATCATATTTCCATTCAACATATTGAATTTCCTTAATAATTCAATTTATCATATTATAATTAAAAATGCAATAAAATTGGGTTATGATAGTATTGCTTCATATTGTAGCACAAACTTCAAAGCTTGCAATATCCATTCCATATTATTCACTTTTTATACCATATAATACCTATTATACTATGTGTATTGCATGATACTTTCCTCTCATAAGTGCTATACATGCATTGCATTTATCTTGGCTTTATGCAGCCATTTACGAATGCATTTATCAAAGAAAACAATACATGCTCATGGTTAGGCCATAGTATATAAGTCTACAATGAATGCACATTAAATATATATGCGTTAAGTTTTACTTTATAAATTTTACATATTAAATATATATATATATATATATATATATTAAAATCAATAGTTGCCAATCATATATACATTAATAATTACATATAAATATATAAATATATATATATATATACAATAAAATATGTACATATACATATATATTAACACATATTTATACTCCTATTTATTATTTAAATATCCATAATAATCACATTGATCGGTCGATACATAATATATGCGTGTGTCTTTTATGTCCAATCGATATCCTCATGCATATGATATATCTGTGCATGGGTACACATAAGTATTTCTACTTACGTATATGCATGCATGTATACGCTCACATGCACGAGTTATCATTCACATACATATATACATATATACATTCTATGTATATAATCGTCGATTAATATATAAACATAAATACACGAAGAAGAATTCAAACTCAAAACAATGATTAAGTCACAAAATACAAACTAAGAAACTATCAAGAGTCAAAGAATAAAATGAAAAACATTACAAATCATTCCCAAACTATGATAGAGGGTTACTTACCATTTCCCAAACCAACTCGACTCAATGTGAAAAACCTAGGATGTGAGTGTGTGATAGCTCAAATAGGCACTTTAAGGGTTACCAGACCAAGTTCTTCTCTTGAGTGATACTCCCCCTCTCTTACCTGAGTACTTAATTATTTCTTGCATCCAACTTAGTGCATCACAAAGGTAGTTAGCCGATCACATGAAATTCATTTGCATCATCAAATCCTTAAAGCAATCATATTGCAACACATATTTATTTATCACATTTTTCCTTTAGATTACACAAAACATAATCATACCTTAAAAATAAATAACATCATAATACATATTTAAGTATTTAATTCACCTATTAAACATATTAAAGTCATGATTTACATTTATCATCATTTTTACTCATAAAGGTAAAAGTAACTCGGTAACTAAGAAATGGGCTGTAAAGTACTCCCCCCTTGTGAATCATCGTCCTCGATGATTTAATGTACCAAAACACATAGATAAAGTTACATAAAGGTTTTAATTTAAATTTTCCTAATTATGCATGAAATAAGTAAATTATCATAAGTATCCAAATAATCTTCCCCCATAGCTCGGTCCTTTGCAATCTTGTCCTTCTTGGACCTTGCACTGAGTGATTTTGCTAACGTATGGGAAGAACTTGTGTGCTTCAATTAAAATTTCTCTCTAATGAACTATATACATCACAATTATATTGAATCAAATGTACACCATAAGTACAATAGTGACTATATCCTACATGACACCTATACCATAGTGATTGGAAGAATACATTCTCATTGGCTAACACATAATTATCCTTAGTGTAACCCAAATAGAAAAGGAATGTTGGTGTATTGCACACTACATCGTGGGTCCCATCCTTCCCTCTAGTTTTTACACCATTGGAAAAATTAGAAGCCAAGACCGCCGATCACTGACACTAATATTTACCTTAAACATAAAAGTACTGCCCTTTGACTATTGTCCATGTTGAGCATAATAATACAACTTCAAGCTTTGTATCAATAAAATTTTTCCTCGATCATTGAAATCTTTTATTCCATTTATAACAATATTTTTGACCTGAGGTTAATACTATTTCCTAGCTTATCCCAGCTTATATGAATTCAATCCTTCTTCCTGTATAATGTTTCAAGTTGATCAAATTTCAATGATAGAAGTTTATTGTAATAAAAGTATTCCACAAATCCTCCAAGATTTGATTTATCCCTTTTGCCTGACTACCTAACTCAAAGTAATAAGTTGAGCATACATTTAATTGAATTTTCAACAAGGTGATCATGATTTACATAAAACCTTAATGTTACTTGTGCGTCCCTATCTGAGATATCCTTCTCAAGAACAACAAGAAAATTACTTTACACAAATTTGTAGTTATGATTGGTACCTTACAAATCAGATTTTCTAATTAGAATTGGTTACCTTGGCGAGTCTATCCACCATAACATTATTCCAGTTCCATCGAAATAGAAAGATTAAAACTATTCTAATGATCTGCCACTTTCTCCTTGGAATTTCATGAGTATACAAGTCCTACCGGTGATGACATCTTGCCTTCACCCTCTGGCATATTGGACAAATTACTAAATACCCTATAGAATCTTACTATGTTTCCTTCCATATTATAGTGGTTCCACATAAGTTAAATAATTTTGTCATTTCAGTGTGTCCTAAATATGACATCAATTTACCTCATTTCATTCCTTAATCTACCAAATATGGTATATAGGTTCTTTCTCCAATTCATAATAGTCCATTTTGACTAAGTGAAACTTCTTCCATTGATTTATGCCATATTTTATTCTCGAAATATAATGATTAGATATTATTGAGGAGTTATAAATACTTCATCTTAGGCATCCATACCTTGGATTTATTTCATCCTCTACTTATTTCCTAAGTCTTAGTCTAATTTCAACTTAATCTGTTTTTTGTGATGAGCATTTATATTAGTTTTTTGTAAGTATGAAGGTGTTGTCATTGATGTCAACAGCTTGTCACCTGGTTGTTGTCATTGATGTCATGCATGTTGGTTATTGGTTGTATATGTCAAGGATATCGACAAAATTGTAATAAAGAAAGGTTGTAGGTATTCAGTGTTTGCTCTGGGTTTTGCTTCGGGATTTACTACTATGCTAGTAAGGATTCCATGTATTGTTCATGGTGGTTGGAAGTTTCTATATTTATATTTTTGGTTTCTGGATCATTGTACAATGTGATATGTTCACCAATATGTGTACTATGCTTTTCTATGTATCTGGCCGAGGTTCGAGAGAAATTTAGTTGCTCTAGATTTCTTCTTGTTCAGGTTTTATGTCTTGCGATTCTTAGGATAAGTTGATGAGGTCTTGTTCAAGTGAAATTTTTTATCCGGAGAGTTTGGATCGTGTTAAGGTAGTGTGTGCTTAATTGATTTATGTGTTTTACACGGGTATTGGCCGACCTTGAGTTAAACACTACTTACAAAGTTCATGGAAGCATGTTGAGGTGTGTTGGGACTTATTTAGGTCCTCATTATGTGTGTATTTTTGGTCGCCCTCATTCTAATTCCACCGTTCTGGTGCTAACCTAATTTGAAATAGCAAATGAAAATGGTGTGTGGCCGACTTTGGATGAGTTTCAAATATGAATATGGTATAAATAAAGGTTGATATGTTTATGAAAGTGGAATGCAAGAAAGATAGATGCAAAATAGTGTGTGTGATGCAAATTTGAGCAGATCATTGCAAAATCTAATTGCTTATTTTCTAGAGGCAGTGAGTTGAAGGTGTACTCTATCATTCAAGCATGTCTACAAGTGTGTGAAAGAACTAAGGTGTAAATCTCTATTGCATTGATATTGTTTTTATCTCTATAACAAATCTCTTCTATCTTCTTTGTAATTTTGTGGTAATGATCCCTTCGAGTGGTTAACCCTTGTTGGATAGTGAGTCCTATTCTAGATAGTAATTCCTATTTTGGTAGTGAGCCTTTCCGACACTGAGCCTTTGTATTCAATTTTGATATTCTCTATATTGTGAGCTAATCCTCATTTAGGTTTTTCCCTTATTGGGTTTTCCACATAAATCTGGTGTTATTGTGTGTATGGTTTTACTTCTTTCATTTTCTGCTTTTACACTTAATGATTAATCATATTAGCAGAGTAAAGGATTTATGAATTATAATAGATCTAATCTCTAGACAAATTTTTAAAGGATAAAACTGTTACAATTGATTCACCTCCCCTCTTAGTTGTCTTGTTCAATAATTGGTATCAAAGCTTGGTTCCTTGGAGAAGAGCTTAATCGCTTAAGGAAGGTCTGGGATGGTGAGCAAGATCACTATTGAGTGTCCTAAGTTTGATGGGAATGACTATGCATCATGGAAGATAAAGATGGAAGGATGTTTGGAATACTGTGGATATGATATTGAGGAAGCTTATAAGACTGAATAAATTGCTCTTGCTAATGGTCCGAATATAGCTAATGAGATCAAGGCACATGAAGCGAACAATAAGGAAAAGTTTATTCTAAAGAATAGTCTTTCATGTTCTAAATTAATTAAAGTTCAAAATTTGAAGACTGCTAAAGAGGTCGTGGATACATTGGAAAAGATTCATGAAGGAGATGAAAAGGTTAAAGAATCAAAGTTATAGAACTTGGAGGCACAATTTGAGATCCTGTATATGTCTAAAGATGAAAACATTAAATCCTATGTATAGAGAGTGGATGAGTTGGTAGGTGGAATGCGAGGACTTGGTGCTACAGTGGATGAACCCAAGATAGTTAAGAAGATTCTTAGAACACTCCTTGATGCATATAGTGAAAATGTATCTGCTATTGAATAATTTATAGATTATAAGACATACTAAATATCATTTGTTGGGTACTCTACACCATTTGAAATGAGAAAGCCTAGCTTGAGAAATGGATTGAAGATAGAAACTACTTTTAGGGATACAAGAGCTGAAGATCTAGATGAAGAGAACTTAGATGAAGTGGAAGCTAACTTTGTGAGAATAATGAAAAAGGGATCTGATAAGTATGAAGGTAAATTACCCTTTAAATGTTTTAGTTGTGGAGGAATTGGTCATTATGCTTCAAGATGTCTAGAAAGAGCTAAGAAAAATAAATATAGAGTAGGCAAAGAAAAAAAAGGGAAGATGATTAAGAGAGCATATTATGTAAATGAAGATGCTTGTAATTCTAATGAAGAGTTAGATTATGGAGATTTTGATGATAATGAATGCTTGTTTTTGGCTATAAAAGATGAATCTACTCCTACTAATATTGAAAGATAGGTAAAGGAAAGTGCTCCGAAGAAAGTTAAAGATGCTGTAATCTCTACTCTTCATGATAAATAGGAAAATAAATATTGGGTTGTTGATAGTGTCTGATCACATCACATGACCGGTGATAAGAGTAAGTTTTTTAAACTTGAAAAATATTATGGAGGCTTAGTTAAGTTTGGAGATGATACTAGTGCTAAGATTTGTGGGATAGGTTCAGTCAGTTTTAATGACAAGCATAATACTGGTGATGTCTACTATGTTAATGGTTTAAGGAATAATATTTTAAGTGTTGGAAAAATGTGTAGTAAAGGATATAATCTTGTATTTGAGGATGAGAGATGTGAAATCAAGAAAAGATCAAGAATGGTGATTGTTGCAAGAAAGAATTTTGAAGGAAATATTTATCAACTTAAGGGTGCTGATGGACATTGCTTTATGTCTCAGATTAATGATAGTTGGTTATGGAACCAGAGGATGTGTCACATGAATTTTGATAATATGGTGAGAATCAGTGTTGTACAAGCTGTGAGATATTTATTGAGGATTACAATGCTTGTTAATGCTATTTGCAAGGATTGTCAGTTTGGAAAGCAAGCTAGAAACCGCTTTAGGTCAAAGGAACAATCTACTATTGGACTACTAGATTTGATTCATATAGATCTTTGTGGTCCTACAAGAGTGAGAAGTCTACAAGGTGACAGGTATTTTATGCTTCTAATTGATGATTACTCTAGATATACATGGGTTAATTTTCTTAGAGAGAAATTTGATGCATTAGATAGTTTTAAGGCATTTAAGGCTATTCGTTGAGAATGAATAAAATTTGAGAATACAATGTTTAAGGTCTGATAGAGGTGGTAAATTCACCTCCAATGAGTTTAACATGTTTTGCAAAGTTCATGGAATAAAAAGACAATTATCTTCTCTGAGAACTCCTCGAAAAAATGTATTTGTTAAAAGAAAGAACATAATGATTCAAGAAGCTGCTAGATCAATGATACCGAGGTAGGTCTACCGGGAGTTTATTAGAGAGAATCTATTCACACTGCTGTTTATGTGTTCAATCAAGTTCAAGCAAAAGATAACAGTACTAAGACCCCCTATGAGCTATGGTGTGGAAGAATTCCTACTATCAAGTATTTCAAGGTATTTGGAAGAAAATGTTATATCAGAAGGGATGAAGAAAATTTAGGGAAGTTTGATGCTAGATGTGATGAGGGTATCTTTCTTGGATACTCTACTAGACGCAAAGCTTATAGATGTTTCAATAAAGAATGAGAAAGATTGTAGAGAGCATAAATGTCAAGGTTGATAAAGCATTGAAGAATTTAATTGAAGTGATGGATATGTATCTAATGAACCTGATTACAAAGAAGTAGAAGAAGTTGTGGAAGAACACGAAAAGTATAATGAAGAAAAAAAATCTCTAGTGGTGTCCCCAAAGACACCTAAATATGTGCAAAAGAATCATTCAAAAAATAAAATCATTGGAGACAAGAGAAAATGAGTATTGATAAGAAGAAGGGCTATTGCTGAAATAAATCTGTGTTTACTTTTTAAAGTTGAACCTAAGACAATGAGTGAAGCATGTAAAGATGAGCATTGGATGAAAGCTATGGAAGAAGAACTTATGTAGATTGAGAAGAATCAAACTTGGGAATTGGTCCCTAGACCAACAAACAAAAACATAATTGGACCAAAATGGGTATTCAGAAACAAGTTGAATGAGAATGCATAAATGGTTAGAAATAAGGCAAGGCTTGTGTGTAAGGGTTACTCACAAGTAGAAGGTATGGATTTTTAGGAGACCTTTGCTCTGGTGGCAAGGATGGAAGCTATTAGAATGTTTTTGGTATTTGTTGCACATAAAGATTTTAAAGTTTACCAGATGGATGTAAAGTCCGCATTTCTGAATGGTGAGTTAGAAGAAGAGGTCTACATGGAACAATCAGAAGGATTTCAGTTGTCAGATCAATTGGATATGGTCTGTAGATTAAATAAGGATTTATATGGATTGAAGCAAGCTCCTAGAGCTTGGTATACAAGGTTGGATAGGTATTTGATTCAACAAGGTTTCAATAAAGGTATGACAGATAATAATTTATATTCCAAAATTGAAAATGACAAGATCTTGATAGTGGTTGTATGAAGAGATGTAAAAAGAATTTGAGATGTTGATGTTTGGTGAGATGAATTTCTTTCTTGGGCTACAAATAAATCAAATAGAAAAATGGATTTTTTATTTCACAGTCAAAGTATGTAAAAGAAATGTTGAAGAAGTTTGGGATGGATGGTTCCAAACCAGTATACACTCCTATGGTGACTAGCTGAAAATTGAGTAAATATGATGATTCACCTAAGGTTGATAAGAGAAAATATAGATCTATGATTGGAGGAATGTTGTATTTAACTGCTACTAGACCTGATATCATGCATGCAGTTTATCTTGTGGCTAGATTTCAAGAAGACCCTAAATAAATACATGTTGCTACTATTAAGAGGATATTCAGTTATTTGAATGGAACTCTAGATTATGGCTTGTGCTATCCTAGGGATATTGATTTTACACTAAATGATTATACAGATGCAGATTGGGTAGGTTGTTTTGATGATAGAAAAAGTACAAGTGGTGATGAATTCTTTCTTAATTACAAATTGGTGTCATGGTTGAGCAAAAAGCAAGATTCAGTTTCCTTATCCACTATAGAAACTGAGTATATTGCTACAACATCTTACTGCACACAAGTTTTATGTATGAGACATGCATTGAAGGATATATGAGTAATGTATGATGATCCCATTTCTATTTTTGTGATAATACAAGTGCAATTAATATTTTAAAGAATACAGTGATGCACTCAAGGACAAAGCATATATCAATAAGGTATCACTTTTTGAGGGAGAAGGTTGTGGAGAATGAAGTAAAGCTTGAGTATGTACCTACAAAGGATCAGGTTGCTGACATATTTACTAAGGATCTTCCTAAAGATAATTTTGCGTATCTCGAGGAGAAGTTAGGGGCTATTGCACCTCCTATCTTGAACTAGATGCATATGGAGATGCATTAGTATGGTGGGTATATGGATCTATCTTTCTTCTAGACTAATGTTTGGGTGGCTACCTCTCAGGGGGAGCAGGTAGTATCTTGTGTTGTATTTATGAACTTGGTTGGGTGTACTCCTAAGGGGGATTATTCAATACTGGTAATGTTCTTAATGTCAAAGGGGAAAACAATGTTAAATTTCTTTTGCATTTACAATTTATGTCAAAGGGGGAGAAAGTATCATGTGAAAATTTTTATCTACTTAGGGGGAGAAAGTGAAATCATGAGAAAGTGGTTTAGAGCTATTGTGTTGTCTTCAATGGTTTTTCACATCATGTGTTTCCATTAATGACAAAGGGGGAGATTGTTGCAAGTATGAAGGTATTTTCATTGATGTCAACTGGTTAACTAGTTGTCACCTGGTTGCTATTGTCATTAATGTCATGAATGTTAGTTATTGGTTGTATATGTTGAGGATATTGAGAAATTTGTAATAAAGAAAGATTGCAAGTATTTAGTGTTTTCTCTGGGATTTGCTGCTATGGTAGTAAGGATATGAGGTATTGTTCATGGTGGTTGGAAGTTGCTATATTCAAATTTTGGGTTTCTAGATCATTGTACAATGTGATATATGCTCACCAGTATGCGTACTGTGCTTTTCTATGTATCTAGCTAAGGTCTGTGAGAAATGTAGTTGCTCTAGATTTCTTCTTGTTCAGGTTTTATGTCTTGCAATTCTCAGGATAATTTGATGAGGTCTTGTTCAAGTGAAATTTGTTATCCAGAGAGTTTGGATTGTGTTAAGGTAGTGTGTGCTTAATTGATTTATGTGTTTTACATGGGTATTGGCCGACCTTGTGTTAAACACTACTTACGATGTTCATGGAAGCATGTTGAGGAATGTTGGGACTTATTTAGGTCCTCATTATGTGTGTGTTTTTGGTCGCCCTCATTCTAACTCCACCGTAAAATGTTTTGGTGTCGACCTAATTTGAATTAGTAAATGAAAATGGTGTGTAGCTAACTTTGGATGAGTTTCAAAGTTGAAGATAGTATAAATAAAGGTTGATATGTTTATGAAAGTGGAATGCAAGCAAGATAGATGTGAAATAGTGTCTGTGATGAGAGTTTGAGCAGATTAGTGCAAAATCTAATTGTTGAGTTTTTGGAGGTAGTGAGCTGAAGGTGTACTCTATCATTCAAGAATGTTTGCAAGTATGTGAAAGAACTATGGTGGAAATATCTATTACATTGAGCTTGTTTTTCTCTCTATAACAAATCTCTTCTATCTTCTTTGTAATTCTATGACAGTGAGCCCTCTGGGTGGTTAACTCTGTAACATCTAGAAAATGTAGAAGAAAGGTTAAAAGCACACACTCAATGCGATCTAAGCTCTAATGCAATCAAAGTTAAACAACAGAGAACAAAGGAAAGCTAAAACATAAATAAATTGAACAATCTCACCCAATATCTACGTAATTGTACGTATAACCTCGATTGCCCTTCTCCATTTTGCCTTTGTAGTATAATTTCCCCCAGATTTCTCTTGTGCAAGTATAGCCTGTGATAGCGATTTAACAAAACATCAAAGATTCAAATAATAGATATGCTTCCAAAAGTCATAAGATTTCGGGAGAGATTGAAATGATGAAAGACAGATCAATTTATAGAAAATTGATCATTCGAATGACAGGTCAGGATCAAAAGATCAATAGACGGTTGAGATCAAAATATTAGACATGCATTCTGATAACTGTTAGTAGTGACATGAGTGATAAAATTAGAAATAGAAATAAAGATTAAATAAATGATTTAATCTTCGAGTTTGGTATTCAAAAATAGAAGAATAGTCTTTGCATGACAAAGATAAAGATGGATTAAAGCAACTCTTTGTTTGAATACATGCATAAGATTGAATTAATTAAATAGGAATATTTAATTAATATGCATGTACACGCAAACGAGTAAGAACTAGATGACTGAATGATATGACAAATAGATTATTCATGCAAGCAACTCAGACATTAAATTAGGAGTTAACCGACCGATCTAAATATGTCTCGAGTCGAGCGAGAGTGAATACTTAGATAACTTACACAATTATCTAACTATAGAAGAATGTGTTAAAATAGAATTTATGAATTAAATAATTCATTTAATTCAAGATTTGATATTTGAAGAATAATTAAATAAATAAGATTTATTTAACTAAGTGACAAAGGGATTAAATGAATAATTAAATAAATAAAGGATTTATTTAATTATAGTTGACATATGATAAAGGGTAAATTAAATAACATAGCTTTGAAATTTGAGATTTTTGCTTTGCACTCTCAGCGAAGATGTCACCTATTCCGCACACCCACCATCGATCGTATAGGATCCAGACCTTCAGGTGGCCGGCCGACACGGCCCCCTGGTATGTACTTGGATCTCAACTTTTGAATTTTTGGTTTTCGTGCATTTTCATGCGTTTATTTTCATTTTTTTTATCATGCGTCATTTTTTGAAAAAGTCGCATTTGAGTGCGTAATCAACACATTTGCATGCGGACCACCGCATTTGTAAATTCATGTATAATGCTTAGCGTAGATGTTTTTTATTTCGACGCATTTGTTTTTTTGTTTCAACGCATCTGAAAAATACTCACACATCTGTTATTTTCTGAGTGGAAACTGACTGGTAAAATCCCGTGATGCATTTGACAGAGAAAATGACGCATCCAACTGGTAAATTTTTAGGTTTAAATTTTCAATTACAGCTTCCTTTCATGTTTTTATTTTCGCTACTCTTCTATTTTCAGCGTGTGCCTTGAGGAGTTAACAAAGTTTTTGCAGATCGATAGTCGAAGACCAATATCAAAACTACTAATGAATCTTTCTGCAGAATGCATGTCAAAGACCATAGTTAAATTTTTGAAACAGATTGTTTGATAGTATAGCAAATCTTTTATTTGGATTAAAATTAACAAGTGTCTACTGTGTTTGGTGTGAAAGCAAAATTTTGTTATTACCCTCATGATTTGGTATATCAAAGTATCCTCTCCCCTTGCGCATTCGTGCGATCTTGGGTGTAAGAGAAATGGTTATTGATTCTATAAATTGGGCCTGTCTTGGCGGGAAAAAGTACTCACCTCAGGACGACTTAGACTAGTAGCACCTTGAACTCGAGGGACTTCCAACCGGTATATAAAAGTGGATTCTTGGGGAAAGCCCAACGAATCATGCATATGGTTCTAATGAGATGGATTTGAAAGGGGACTCTCACCGCATTGATCATGCCCTACAGATGAAATTCCCGAATTAAACACCTTTGTTTGTAGTGTCCAAAATCCTTCTATTTACTGGTGCAACAGGTCAGACCTGTGAAGCCGTTTCATATTCTTATAGTTAATGTGTAGAGATAAAATTATGCCATGAGATGTTCATGGGTACTGTAGCTTGGCTGCCTTGAATGACGTTAATGAGCCGTGGAGGGGAGCCAGAGGGGTCAAGCTACTAATCATCCACCTTGAATAAGTGTAGTTGGGGAAACCCAAGTGAGAACTCAGTAAATACTATCCTACAAATCCTAGGATGTGCTTGTTTGTTGTCAAATTAAACGTTCTTTGAGTCCAAAATCAAACTGAAAACACTTTGTCTTATGATTGTCTTTGTTTGCCAAAACTTGATCATGAAAAAAAGTGTTAGTTTTATCTCTCAATTCACTGAAAACATGTAACTGTCAACAGAGTTGCAACTATTCACCAGAGAGTTGAATTTTTTTTGTCGAGTCGCATTTGTTTAGCTTAGAGTTGCATCTGCCAGATTAGCTCACATTTGATTTGTCTAAAACCACATATGATTTAGGAAACCGCACTTGTGATATTCTATGACGCATCTGAAAAGGTGAGCCATAATTGTAGTCTGGAACGATGCATTTTCGACTGTCACAGAACTTTTCCAGTGCATAGAGTTCAGGAAAACTGCATTTGTTACAGTCTAATTCACAATTTCCATCATGAGTTGCACCTGTGAGAAACCACACCACATCTGTCTGATACCAGATATTGAATTTTATTGGAAACATGCAACTGATTACCAGAAAACTGCAACTGTGAAACATAACTGCATCTGTGAAATTCTACGACACATTTTCCTGATTATTAGAAAACCACCATTTACAGTTACAGTCCAGTCAACACAGTCATACCAGTCTTTGATTTGTCTTTTCACAGTAGTCCTTGGAAAAAAACCTAAAACGATTTGCTCAAATTTTCATCCTTTAGGTGTCATTTAGTCATTTACTATAGTCATCCCAATTCTGAGTTTTAGTTTCATCTTAGAATACATATTATCTTTAGATAAATTTTTTAGGAAAGTCATTTTTTACAAACTTTAGAATAGGTCCACTTTCTACACTCTAGAAAAATCATAGCGTCAATGAAATCTGTCATTGAACCTAGTCCTGTCATCATATCCTTTTTCCTACAGAGAGTCCTCCTAGATCATCAGTCTAGTTAGGAAACTCAAGTTATCTTTGATCCTAGTCCTACATTGGTTCCTTGACATAACTAAATTGACACCTTGGTTAGACTTTAGGTAGTTGGTACCCTTGTCTCAAGTTTACAAAATTGATTAATTTAGAAGCTTGCTTGGACTTTGCTTTAGATATTGTCATTCTAGACTAGCGTCATCTTAGAACATTCCTTATTTTGCATTCAGAAAATCCCAAAAACATAGACTAGTGTCATACTATCCATAGACGTAGTTTTGCATTCCTCGCATATTGAGCTTATCTTACATGGTTGAAACTAGGTCTAAGAGAAAAGAGAGAAAAGATGTCGAACCCAAATGAATTCATCAATCCATTCTCGTCGAGACCTCACAGGACTTTGTTGGAAAAATTCACCACTAGAGACCCTCAAGGACACATTAGATTGGAAGACATAGAGGCTGCTGTAGAAGACCCTAAGTTTGCCTCTTTTGTAGATGAGTATCTAGCAAATAATCGCCAACGCTACTTAGCCAAATTGTTCACTGAAGGTGCTATCTTACCTACTGGATTTGATATCAGCACCTTACAAACTCAACCTACATAAGGGACAAACACAATGACTACTAGTACCTCTATACCTCAGGTTAATACAACCATACCATCTGGCATACCTACACAGAGTATGACAATCCATACATCCCCATTTGGTACATCTGGCATGACATCAGGATTTAATCTCATTGTAGGGGCATCATCATCCACTCCCTTTGGTCCTCTTGTTGGGAATAAAAGATCTAAAACTTTAGCTTCTACACCAAATGTCAGTGTCACTGGTACCATACCACAGTCAACAGCCATACCTAGTGGTCATGTCACTGGTACTATACCACAAACTACACAGACAAGAGGAATTCCCTCTTTCCAATATGGCAATCAGAATCCATTCTCCCAGATTGGTAGTCAGAATCCATTCTCCCAAATTGGTAGTTAGAATCGATTCACACAGATTCTGAATTAGAATCCATTCTCATGGATTCCAAGTCAAAACCCATTCACACAGATTTTGAATCAGAACACATTCACCAACATTTTGAATCCAAATCCATATCAAGTACCAACATTCAATCAAAACCCATCACGAGACCTTGGATTTCAGAATACATACATAGATCCGCATAATCCGCCCAACACATCATTAACCTAGGTTGACGTCTTGCAAACACAAATGCATGCACTGCAAACAAAAATGGATAACATGGCGGTGTGAACTAAGAAAACCTTTTCAACAAATGACATATGCCCATTTCCCTTTGATAAATCATTGCACATGACACCTTTCCCTCACAGGTATGTCATACCGAATCTTCCGAAGTACAATGGCAAACAAAATCCGATAGAATATATAAGGGAATTTTCTACCATGTGCATAGATGTCGCTTATGACCCCACATATCTTATGAGACTATTTCCAAGAAGTCTTGTAGGAATTGCACTCGAGTGGTTTTCAGGTCTAGACTACGGCATCAAATCATGGGGTGAACTGGCTGAGAAATTTGTTGAGAAATTCTCCTTCAACATAGACCACGAGATAAATATAGCAACCTTGTGTCACACAACACAAGACGAAGGAGAAAATTTCATCGCTTTCTTCTAGAGATGGAGGACTATAGCTAGCCGGTGTCCTATCGAGATACCTGAAAAACAAAAAGTCACTATGTTCCAGGAAAACCTTAATGCAAAACTAAGGAGTAACTTAAGGGTACATTGTTGCACATCCTTTTCAGAACTAGTGGAAAAAGGGGTTATAATAGAAAATGATCTCATTGAAAAAGGAGAACTTAAGACACCAATATCCAACAGAAATCTGATAGTGCAAAACACCCCCAATGATAGAAACATATTTTGTTCTTGGAACAAAAACATTACCAATGATGGGGTAGTTGATGCTAAAACTGTACAACCAAGACCAATCATCACATTACGAGGACATAATCCCTCTGCCAACATGCTTAATGCTATCAATCAACCTCCCAACACGGTCCAAAATACTCAACGTCTGCAACAACAGAGGAGGTTTCAAAAATGTGAGTTCACTCCCTTAGGGGAACCCATCAAGTCAGTGTTCAAACAACTGTTACAACACAATCTTATACAACTTAAAGAGCCAATACAATTCGATCCAGGACAATTTAAACCAATTTGGTGGGATGACAATGCCTTTTGTGATTATCATAGAACTAAGGGACATAACCTACAAAATTGTTGCCAACTGAAAAATATCATACAGGATCTTGTCGAGAAGAGAATTATTGAAGTTAGCAGACATAAACAAAAGTCATCGAACATTGATCATCAAGTCTTTTTTGATCCACTACATGACCATGGGAAAGGAAATATCCCCAGTTCGAGTAACAAAACCAATATGTCGTCCAACTACGCTAATATCAAGCATGATTATAGCAGTGGAAAAATCATAAATCACCTTCGCGCCGCCGATGAGAATATCAATACCATTACCATCAATACAACTCCTAAGTGTGCTGTCAACACTCGTTGTACTAAGATCACTATCCAAGGTCATCCATTGCAACAAGCATCGCAAACTTCCAATTTGCACTATAACTTACTTGATCAATTGGGGAAGACCCCAACCCAAATATCCATCTTGGAACTGTTACGTATCTCCCCTGAGCATCGATCCATTTTAGACAAAGCTTTACAAAGAACCACTGTCCCTAATGATCTCAATGTCAATCGTTTCCAGGAAATGGTAGGCTACTTGACCAATAATAATCATGCCACGTTCTTCGAACAAGACTACACAACTGAAAAGACAAATCATAACGACCGTTTACATCTTGAAGTCCTCGTTGACGACACCAAAGTTAGATGATTTTTGGTAGACGGAGGAGCAGGGTTAAATCTGTGCACTTTAAAACTGATTAAGGCATTAGGTTTCTCAGAGGAATGCATAGAAAAAACCAAAATTATTGTCATTAAGGCTTATGATGATGAGGAACAAAAATCAAAGGGGGTGGTAACACTTCCTATCAGAATTGGTCCTGCAGTAATGGAGACAAAATTCTAGGTCTTGGATCTCACCCTTCCATACAACCTCCTACTAGGTAGACCATGGATTCATGCCATGAAGGTAGTCCCTTCTACGTATCATCAATGTATCAAATTCCCTTACAATGGAAATGAAATAACAATAGATGGTGACCCAGATCCATTTCAATATTGCACCAATCTAAAAGAGATACCCCAAAGCCAAGTGCCAGTAAACCAAGACACTTCATTGTCCAATTCATCTCACTATGTTGATCCATCCACTCTCACTAGAACATCCACTTCAGCTTCATTTCCTGCCACTCCTAGGGTTGAGATCCAATACAAGGGTTGTGGAGAATATTACATGAATACATCTTATTGTGTTAGCCATTTGATTCCTCCTAAGTCATACGATTTACCTACACCAGATAAGAGAAAATATATGGTCACTATACACATTCCTCCCACAAAAAATTTCACTAAATGGGGAGAATTAAGCAAGGAAGCCGTAAATACAGAAGATGTCACCTCCAGGCTATATAGGGAAGATAATGAAGAACCTCTCTCACTTGCTCACATTCCTACAGATCTATATGGAAAAGGTTTCACAATCATGCAGAGCCAGGGATATAATGGACAAAGTGGTTTAGGCTTAAATCAATTTGGGAGGATTGAACCAATCTTTTTTTCTCAGTGGCCAAAAGGCTTAGGGCTTGGGTTTCAACCAATTTAGATTGGCGTTCCTAGTACCACATCACCCTTAATCGAGGAAGTAAGTGCTTTAGACGATATTGAGACATCTCATGAGCCATCTGACCAACACTACTGTGACTCCTCTGACTCAAATGAATATGAGTGGGATTCCCTATCCTCCACCTCTTCCATGAACCTTGACAAGCTATTTGGAGAACTTGACTTAATGTTGAAATCCTCACCAAATCCATTGAATTCCTGTCCACCAAAGAATATGACAAAGGAGGAATGGTTTCAACATTACTATTGGGAATCACTTGATCCTACCTCTTGGAAACTTGATACCTCTTGTAATCAAGGGAAAATCCTAAAATTATTATTAAGTGGGGTTAGCACAATAACATTAAAATTCCAATGAAGTAACAAAGTACAAAGGAAGTGATGTGAAGACAAAAGGGATGAAGTTACCCTAAGTCTCCACCTTCCATGATTAACCTTTGTTACACCTCCTAGCTTGCAGATAAATAAAAATGCCCTCAGATTTATGTGAGCAACTATGACAAGATGACTAAGCCCTATGCAAGTGTTGAAGGATTTGCAGAAAATAAAATGACCCTACAATGGACTAAAATGCCTATGACTGTAAATGACTATGACTGTAAAACTAATAGCATAAATTGAAACCTAAACATGAAAGACTAAGAGTGCAAGAAGTCAAGGGAGCTGAGAGAGAGCCAAGAGTCGGGAGATAGGCAAATGAGAGCAAAATTGCCCTTTTATGAAAACTGCAATTTTGAATGTGTGGCCAGGATGAAAAGATGACAAGAACCCTAGGATCAATGATCAGGATTGAATGATGTAGTACGAATTAGGGTTAGGTCAAAATTAGGGCAAATGATAAGGATGAAGGGACAAGATTGAATTATAAGATAATTCAATCAAGGGTCGAAATTAAATGAGAAGTCAAAAGTCAAGAATTAAATTGGAAGATAAGGCCTGCACGGACAAAGAGGTTGCTGGAGAATTAAATAATAAAATTTATTTACTCGGTGACTAATAAATAATTAAAATAATGAGATATTATTTAATTATGGAGGAATCTTGACAAAAGAAATCATTTTGAATTAAATAATGATTTAATTCAAAATTCAAGAGAATGGACCAAATTAAATAAATAAAATTTATTTAATTATAGTGGAAGAGGCCAATGAATAATTAAATAATTAAAATAATTATTTAATTATAGTGGATAGTGGATAAAAATTAAATAAATAAGAATCTATTTAATTTTAGAAAGAAGGGGACTTAATTAATGACGTAATTAAATAAATAAAATTTATTTAATTAATCAGGGAGGAATAAAGATAAAAATGAATCAATTAAATAATTAAAATTATTTAATTAATAGAAGAATTATGACTTTAGAAAATAATTAAATAATTAAAAATTATTTAATTATTAAGAATGAAAGGGGCAATGTTGAATAATCAAGAGTTGCAAGCCTAGGACAATTTTATGTGTCTACATTTTGCCCCTCTTTGTCATAATGTAGCATGTCGCATTGTGACAAAGAAAAGAAGTCAAAAATATGCCCAGTGCAAAATAAGATGAGGAAGAATGATGAGGAGGGTTGTGGTATGCCCCCTCGAGAGGATAGACACGTTCCAAGAACATGGGTGTGCTCTCGAAATTGATGAGAAGACTAGAATATGAAGAGACAAAGAAATGTTAATGAAAATGATATGGATGATAGAGATGGATGCAATGCCTATATGAGGCAGTGAGAGAAGATGACAAGACTAAAGAAGATGCATGTTAG
>VDFB02028937.1:0-10666 GCA_007258455.2 Sequoia sempervirens
AGATTTCGATGCAGTGGGCTTTATTTTTTAATTGTAAAATGAATTTTGACATATAATTTTGAAAAGCAGGAATCAAGACTGAAGGAGATTCCAGTGGTTATCATGTCGTCTGAAAACGTGCCTTCTCAGATAAGCAGGTAATTACAACATAAAATTAATGTGATTAGATTTCCACAATTCATATGAAAATTAATGTAGCTGTTTTTGGATTTGATTGTGTGCTAGTTTTTCATCAACAATTACTCAGTGATCCATCATGAAGTTAAAGAATTGAAGAGAAAAAATGATGGATCACAGAGTGTGATCCAAAACATTAATGAAAAAACTAGAATACAATCAAATCCAAAAACAGTTAAATTAACCATAAAATTATCCTTACATGAAGCGTTGAATTGCTTGTTACTAATTCATTGGGTATTCAAACAGATGCATGGAGGAAGGCGCAGAAGGGTTCATATTGAAGCCTGTGCAGTTATCAGATGTAAGGCGACTCAGAAGCTACACAGAGTTTGCGAACTAGATTTTGAATTACCTGTAGAAAGATGGATTCAAAAGAGTCGAGAGAATGAGTTTTGTGTACATACAGAGCAATTTGTAACTGTTTGTGCCCACAAAACTTTAAATCCGATTAAATTTTGGGGCAGAAAATTGGACAATACATGCGTGGAGATTTCGCTCTTGTCAATTAACATATGAAGGAAAGATTGTGAATTTATGTGGGTTTACAGTTTTTCTTACATTGCAGGTTAATTTATGCTATTCCCTAGTCATCTTCACACTCTCTCTTCATTTTTTTTTATTGTTTTGGGGGGTCGGGAGGGGGGAGGGATGTTTTATTTTCTAAGTTTTTTTTCTTAGATAATGGTGATTAGATTGTATGCATGTTTTAGTCTTTTAGATTTCAAATTCAAAATCTTAGATTATGAAATTAATAGTCTTAAAGTATATAATTGTTATCTATTAATATGAGTGTTAAAAGGTTCAATGCCATGTCTAGGGTTGCGCATTTAAGGACATCCTCTTAGATTATTTTCATAATCATTAAAGAACATTTTGCATCTCATATGAATCATAGTTACACATCGAATTAAGATTGCATAAAAAACATCAATTAATAATTAAAATCTATCACTTCTTATCTTAATTATATCTAGTTGATCAAAATATCACTAGAAATCAATTATCAACCATAATTCACATTAGTCTTAGTTTGCATCAAATTAAGTTTGCATTGGTCATGCTAGCTAATTAACATTTGTTGTCCCATTTGATCTCTTTCTCAATGTTGTCAAATCAATCTAGGGGTTTTATTGTAATCAAGGAAGTTTCATACTTCTATTTATACATGAAAGATCCCTACAATACTCTTTAACACCACACTTTCTTAGACATAAATATACATGTATGCAAACATTTTCTATAACAACCAAAGGATTATTCTATAGTAGAAATTATCATGTGATGCATGGTTGTCCGAGGACTAGATTGTAGACATGATCAATTCCTAGACCTTTAAATTATAATATTTTATTCATCACAAGTTTGTAACAATTACTCTAATCCCAATTTTTTTTTTTTTTTTTTTCTGAATTTGGTATTGCACAATGTCACAATAGTCAAGAGTTAAGCCACACTCAATCCTAGGTAAGCCATATAATCCACTCACTTTTGTTTATCATGTATATTTATCCATCTCAATTTTTTTGATCTTATCTTATCAGTTTAAGGTCCGATTACATTGATTATGTTATCATTGCCTATTTGAAATGTCTAAATTAATGTAGGGAATATTTGTATACTTACATTTTGATGAACCTATAATCTCCACACCTAATTTTTATAGTATTTTTTAAATTTGTTGAGTTGTAGATTTGATTCTTTTGATGTTCACCATCATTTATTCATATATGATTTATCCTTGTGTGGGTTTAGCCCTTATTTTTTTGTGATCCCTCTTTATGTGATTTTTGTTGTTGAATATCTAAATTATTGATTTTGATCAACCCTTGTATTTAGCTTCTATTAATGCATACATCTAGGGTCTTAATGGTTTTTTCATAATTCATTGTACAAAGTTGTAGTGAGTTGTTGTAAGTCACAATGAAATTTAGATGTTGGGGTTTAGCATAGAGATTTGTATAAGTCTAGTGTTCTATATTTTAAAAAATAAGTAAACTAGAGGAAAACTCACAACTACATAATGGTATGGGCATGCCATTAGAGTGTACATGAAAATGTAAGTGTACTTACAATATTATGTAGTGTCATAAATTATCTTCACATACAATTTAACACTAGGTTTGTCATTTAGTTTGACTACATGTTTAATTCTATTTGTAATGTGCTCGTTTCATCACCTTTCTAGAAAACTTGGTTAATTCATTTACCATTAGGACCTTTGAGAGAAAATTATGTCTACACACTAGTGTAGCACACTAGCATCCTATTTGTATCCATCATAAATATTTGAATTTAAATTTGTGGCCTTGCACAACATTAAGGGACATGACCTTGCTTTTTGGCCTCACCAAAATTATTGTTTAATTCTATTTGTAATTTGCTTATTTCATCACCTTTCTAGAAAACTTGGTTAATTCATTTATATCATCAGGACCTTTGAGATAAAATTATGTCTGCACACTAGTGTAGCACACTAGCATCCTATTTGTATCCATCATAAAGATTTGAATTCAAATTTTTGGCCTTGTGACATTAAGGGACACAACCTTTCTTTTTGGCCTCACCAAAATGATTAGTCAAGGATGTGCTTAGTTTCCTATATAAATAACCTCCTACCCCCCTCTCTTTAAATGTCTCTCTCTAGAAAATTCTAAGCCTTCTAAATTTTCCCTTCTAATTTTACAAGTGCTATTGTACTATAAATTTTATTCAACATGTTGTGGATTTTTATTCTTTTATCACAACCAAGCTTTATCCAAGTTTTTTTGGATGTTCTTTGTTCATGATTTATTATTGTCATTATCATATGCAATAAGACTTGCAGGATCTCAAGGAATTCCCTTCCTCATCTTTGTGTGTGATTTGTATGGCTACATCAGTCCAACAAGGGTTTCAAATCTAAATGGTAAAATCTATCATTGTGTTATTTATCATTATTATTGTTATTTATTTTTCTTTTGATCAACATGAGATTGCACTTTCTATCATCATCATCATTTTTATTGTGGAGGTGGGAACATCAACACAAGGTTTGACTGAGGTAAGCCCTATACAACACAACCCTTTTTATCTTTCTATTTTGCACATGTATCCAGGTCATTTTTATGGAAGTAAGATTTGACATCCCAAATAATTTGGAAAATTCTAACACCCTATATCTCATCCTTACTATTTCATCATTGATAAATTAGGGTATTTTAATTATTCAAGCATATATTTGCACACTAATTCCCAATTTTCTCTATCACAAGTGTATAGACTATTTTGGATTTATACAGATTGACAACCCTAATTTTTTGTACCTTATACACTACATTGTGGCCCCCAACGTTTGCATGATGCATTGACATCCCTGGTAGTAAACCCTATTTTTTGTGTCAAATTCCTCTCTATGTTGTCTTTTTAGATTTTCTTTCTCTTTCTTTTCATTCGTTTTGTAGCATCGATATTCTATAAAATTTATTCAATTTAGTCATAGTTAACCCAATTCATTATATTATCCCATCAATCCTTGTACTTACAATAAAGGAACCAAAACCTCAACCAACCTTCTTGGCTCTTCCTTGAGGATAATAGCCAAGCACAATTTCTTGGTTGATTTTGCATTCTAATGTGTGGGGTGGAAAGATTGACTCAGATTAGTTCACTACTTTTAATTGCATATATTCTTGAATTTGATTACTTAGTTAATTTATTAGATTATTGAATATCTTATTTAGCATTTGCAAACATTGTTTTTTTAGTTTAGAAAACTAAAACAATTAATTTTTAATTTTTAATTTTTTTAATTTTAGATTAAAAAATATAAAAAACTAAAACACCTCCTATTATTCTAGATTATATCATCAACATATTCCTCTTGTCATCACATTCTTCTATCTATCACTTCTTAGGAACATTGGTTTGTCCTAAAACTTATACTTGATTTACGATTTTCATTACCTGGTGTTCTCAATCTAAATTTCTTGTGAGAAGTTATCAAATTATGGCTTTTGATGCTTTTGCAGCAATGAAAAAAGTATCCCTTCTACTTTTCCTTGCTTGTTTGGGCCCTCCTTGTAAATTGGGCTTAATGGTTCCTTGATTTAGTGTTGTAATGTGTTTGACACATTCAAATTATCTCTTAGGCCCTTGTGAACTAATGAACTTAAAATGGTACCTTGCTAAAGTGTTGTGAAGTGTTGTAACACACTTTCACATTTTTTTGAGGTTTTATTAATTAACTACACCTAATAAATCTCCTTTTAACCTTAATCATGCCTTATTTAGAGTGTTGTAAAGTGTTGCAATACACTTTCACACTTTTCTAGGGTTTTCATTAATAATTGGGATTCTTTATGCTTTAATTGGCCTTATTTTACATCCACAAGCCTCATTTAATGTATCTTTTCAAGGATAATCCTGACACAAATCACTATCCAATCATAATTCAAGTGTTTTTAACCTTGTGTGGCTCAAATTTAGTGATTTTGGACTCATTTTCCACCTTGGTTGAATGAGTCCCACCTAGGTTTTTGGGTCCCAAACTTGGTTTCACACCTTTATAAGCATTTTAAAAAAGGTCCCATAAATTATGCCTAATGGGACTCATTCACCACCTTGGGCGAATGAGTCCCATGTGACCCAAAATTAAAAGTAATTCAAATTTTTGGTAGGATTTTATCCTCCTAGATATGATGTCAGCTTTTAGTGTTGTAATTTCAAGAATTCTTGCATAATTAAGTATAAATACAAGTTTATTTCACTCATTTTCGCCTAATAAGCAATCAAGCGACCTAGCAAGTTGAATGAGCATCCTTATAGCAAGTTAGAGTTCACAAGAGCATTCAAGTGTTTACAAGAGGATTTACAAGAGAATTTAAGGGCATATTATTCATCATTTTAGAGAATTCTTCAAGCATCAAGTATCATGTCAAATATTTCATGCATCATGTTTTTTTTGTGCTAACAATTGTGATGTAGAGTTTTATGATTCAAGCTAGCATTGCATTCAAGATCTATTACATCCAAACAAGAGTTAAGATCTATATCCATTGGATCCATCTCACACATGTTTGCAGCATCTTATTGATAGGATTTGGTGAGTTGCAACATCATATTTTGTTCATTCACCAAATGTCTCCATTCCTATTTCATTCTATTTCAAGGTTCGATTACCAAAACATGGTTTGACCAAGGAAAACGCATTTCCACTAACAATCAACATTTTCCCCTCTCTTTAGTGTGCTATTTGTAGGTTTAGATTGAAGATAAATTAAAGAGAAAGCTTGGAGAAAGTTTTCAAAGTGCCTAAAGTTGTCAAAGTTGTCATCAAGCATTGGACAACATTGGAGAAACCTACAGGTTGATTTACAGAGATTTGGATATGGAAACCTGAAGAAGTAGATTGAGCAGGCCAAGAAGAGTAGATTTAGACTTTGAAGTTTCAAAAAACCCTAACGAGAATAATTTTCCACTCTTAGCGAATGAGTCCCAGTTTAGGTCAAAATTTATATTTTTGTAGATTCAAATACCCATTTTCTAGATTCTTATTTTCGCACAGAAACTCAGATCTAGGATTGATTTTCCCAACTTGGCGTATGAGTCCCACTTAGCATTAAAGTCAGAATTTCTAGAATTTTAGAGCTTCAATTAGTCATCTTCATATTCCAAGTTTCACACATTCCATCCTACAACTTGTTATTCTATTTTTCATACATTTTTCTAGGCTATTTTGTAAGTCATTGCATCATATTAGGGTTTAGCATTTAATCTTGCATTGCATTTATCTTTCTAAGCCATAGCTTGGTGGTGAACCCCTTATTAATTTACAATCAGCCCCTAGTACAACCCTATTGTAAGATCTCTTTCTCATTTTCATTGAGTTCTCTAGGGTTTCCTTTCAATGAAATAATTGGAAAGTGGTGTGCTATATGTCCTAAGCCATATGAAAGAATCCAACCCCATTTTCTGTTGTTTTAGCTTTGAATAGATCTGACATTAAGCCTGATTTTGTTATCTCATTTGCACCAGGAACTTCTAGGACACAATCATCTTTGTATCCCATTCTAACTTGATGATCTTTGAGTCACAACCCCATCATGATTCTCTTAGGTTTGATAAATCTATGGCCTATGTTCTTAAGGCTCAAATTCAGAAGCTAGATTAGGAATTGGCTAGTCACCAACAATTCTTGAGTATAAAACACTTGGCTAGAGAGATTGTCCCTCTCACAGAAATCAAGTACGATATTTTTACTTAATGATTCACAAGGAATGAAATTTCTACATAGTCTAACTCACATAGTGGATACAAACATTATAACATCGACTGGTTGCATGGAGATTCTCAATCATATATCCCGTCAAAACCAAATAGGGATGTAGTTATTGATAGCCATGTTGACATCTCTTATTCAAACATTCACTTGTTCTATTATAACCACTATTGCACAAGCTAGTAAGAGATCTAACACTAGTTTTAGGGTTACATGTGGGAATCCTATAAACCAATATAGATTTGTCCCACATTCCTCTAGCCTCCCATTTACTTCTCAAAATATCAATTTAGTTGTTTCCCAACATATTGTTAGCCAACCTCATCCATAATTAACTTACCAAAATACCAATCCACCTATCACTAGCTCTAGTCCATATTCTACCCATTCTCAAACCATCTCACTTGTTGATATTATCATTAAACAACTCTTACAAAAGTGAACTCCTCACAAAAAAAATCAAATATGAATAAAATCCAATCCCAACATAATCCTCCATCATATTACACTTGTTGTAGACACCCAAATTCTAATCACTCACATATGATTAAATTTACTCCCTTTTTGTCTATCATATTAAATATTAATTTATTAAATTAATATTACACCTTTTGTCTCATATCTGTAAAGTATTTAATTTAATAACTAAATGCTTTATCTTTCACCTTCTTCCTCTCTAAATTAAATAAATACACCAATTTATTTAATTTAATCATTTCTGACCCTTTTGATTTAAAATCAATTTAAAATTCTGCATTCTCTCTCTCCTTGTCACATCCTCCATGATCTTGCTCTAATCTGAATTAATTTAATTAATTCATGATTATGATGTGCATCCTCTTAATCAAAGATTAATGTCACATCCTCCTACACCACTAATCTTCCATTAATTATTCTAATCCAATATTTGCACAACCTTAACCAAGGTCATTAACCATATTTAGCACCACCTTTTTGGTCAACCTTTGTATTTACCTCTTTTTAGCATTGACCCTCTTTTCCATGAGAATTTTTAATTCACATTGATTTATCCTAGATTCTATGGCTTTTAGAATCTTGGACTTGTCACATCATCCACATGTGACCAAGTTCCACCTTTTTGGAGCTCACCTTTTATCCTTTGGACTCTCCTAAGAATGTGAATTTTTAATTCACATTTATATTTTCAACCACCTCTCCTTTTCCCATGGAGATTTTTGAGGAATTCCAAAATTCCTCAAATGTCCCTTTCACTCTCATGAGACCAAGGGAATCCTTTTAGAGTAAATCTTCTCCTCCCCAAGGTGCTTGGAAAGTACTTGTCCTTCCTCCACCTCATGTACCTTTTGGCCACCTTACTTACACCTCATCTCCCTTTAGCCACTTCACCATCCACATGTCAAGATGTGAGGGCTTGTGAGTTCTCAACTCACCATAGCCCTTCATCTTGACCTTGTTGGATGAATCTTGACCGTTGAATTCTCTAAAGAATTCAAATTCTTCTATAAATACCCCCTTCTCAAAGGCATTTTGGAACACTTTTTGATTTGAGCAACCTTATGCTGTCAATTTGCATTCTCAAGCACTTGCTATCATTTAGCCATCCACTTTGATCATCTTGCACATTCAATCTTGCATCTAGCTACATCAAAAGCCATCCAAGGAGCACAAAAATCCATCAAAATCAAGGGCCAACCAAGGAGTTTTCAACAGCAAGGAAGGTATAATCGATTTACGTTTGTATTTCATCTCTTTTCCTTGTTTTATCTCTCTTTAGGCTAATCATTGAAGTGTTCTTAGTATTTTATTATTTGCATTTTTAGTTATTTTGCACATTAGAATAGGGTAAAATTCTAAGGTACACAGTATAAACACATCTTTGACTGCAACATTGGGGATGTATGCAATTATTTTTTCCCCTACTAGGTAGGGTCTAAAATCTTTCACTGCTTTTACCAGAGGATATGCCTATTTTTCTATAATTTCATAGTTTAATTTTTGCTCCTTGGAGGTTGTTCAAAATGATATAGGTTGTTCATGCCCTCATGATTCTTTGTAACATTAATACAACAGGGTGTGGTATGATGAAAATGAGAAGATCGAAAGGATTATGAAATTAGGGGGATTTCAACATTGGGGCCTCTTTAATTTCTCTCTTTATAGCTTCTAAAACACATCTAGTGGTTCTGATCCAATCTATTTTAGTCCCCTTTTTCAACATTTTTGGAATGGGCTTGAAAATTTTAGCAAAGTTTGAGATAAATCTTCTTACAAAATTTATTTGTCCAAAGAAGTATTGGATGGATTTAACTATCTTAGGAATAGGAATCTTATCTATGGCTTCCACTCTTTTTGGATCAATCCTGACTCCGTCCTTGGACACTATATGTCCTAGTAACTTTCGCTCTATTACTGCAAAATGACACTTTTTAGGATTCAGGGAAATGCCATATTCCAATGCTTTGACAAAAATCTTTTCAAGGTGTGCAACATGGTCTTTTTCTTTCTTGGAATATGTAGTGAGATCATCCTGGTATACCACCATTATTATGTTAATTAGATCAGGAAAAGCAACATCCATGGCTCACTGGAATGTGGCTCCAATGTTTGTTAGCCCAAATGGCATTATTACGTATACATATGTGCCCCAAGGAGTAGTAAAAGAAGTCTCAAGTATTATTTTTTTCCCTTCACCTTCACCTGGTTATACCCAGAAAATCCATCCATCATGGATAACAATTCACACCATGTGATCTTTTGCAGCATAGCCTCCATGTTTAGGAGTAGGGAGTTGTTTAAGGGATGAGATATTTAGATTTCTAAAATCTACACACAACCTTATGCCACCATTTTTCTTTCTGAATGGTACCAAGTTGGAGACCCAAGTGGAATGTCTAATAGATTTGATGATACCTCCTTCCCTAAGCTTCATAAATTCTTCATGCATCTTGGGTTTCAAAGTTGGGTTTATTTGTCTTTGTTTTTTCCTAAAAGGTTTTGGATCAGGTTTGAGTGGAATTTCATGTTGGAACAAATCTTCCCTGTATGCCTTGAGATCATCATAAGACCATGCAAAGACATGCTTATACTTCCTTTGTAATGCAATCAACATCTTTATGATTGTTGGGCTTGTCTTTTTCCTAATGTATACCTTTTTTGGTGCCAATTCAGTTCCCAAGTTAATTTATTCAATGTCTTCCCTTTTTACTGGTGTTTGTTTCATAAGGGTTTGATCATTTCCATCAAACACCCTCTCTAATGCCACAAGTCCCATAGGAATTTTGTTAGTTTTGAGCTGCACAACCTCCTTGCCAAATATAGTTTGCTTGCCATCTACTTCTTCCTCAAATGCATTAAAATTAATTTCTTGAGCTTCATACTGATCAATCCAATGTAAGAACTTAATCAAATCAGTGTCATCATTAAAAACTTGCCAACTATAGATGTTTTCTAAGATTGTAGGCCTTGTTTTGAGCTCAATTTGCAAAATTCCTGCTAAAGTAACATCATCTTTCTTCAAAGCTACATTCCCCAAGAAGTCTACCATTAAATTCTTGGATCTATCTATCCATTCAATAGAGAAAGCATCGAATAAATCAATGGTGTCCCATACAAAATTTCTATACTGCTTCAGCCTTTTGTTTTTTGTAGAATACTTTGATCTCACTTGCGAAATAACCAACTCAGAATCTCCAAAAATAGTCAGTGGTTTAATTTTGTGTTTGGTAGCTATATTCAATCCTATCAACAAGGCCTCATACTCTGCTATATTATTTGTGCACTCAAATGTTAACAAGAATGAATATTTGAATGTTGTGCCCTCAGGTGAAATAAAGACAACTCCTTCTCCATTACCTTCTTTACTGCATTCTCCATTGAAGTACATTCTCCATACACCATGCTCATTTTTGGAAACATCCCTAGCAATTGGATCAGTGCTCAATAATTCAGGTTTTGAATGTTCTATTCTAAAGCTTCCTAAGTCCACATCACAAAATAAATTCATTTGATTGGGGTCAAAGAGCTCAATGACATGTTCAAATCTAGGCTCCCTATGTAGCCTGACCTCTTTTCCATTCATAGGGATAGTAGCATAAGACAAGTCCAACTAAACATTCCCTCCTAATGTTGTTGTCCACTGCCTTGACAGTAGTATCCCATAGTAAGGAGTATCAACCACAATAATATATGTTTTATATGTTGCTTCTGGATATGATGAAAGTCTCAATTCTACATCCCATATTACTCCTA
>VDFB02028938.1:0-18884 GCA_007258455.2 Sequoia sempervirens
TTGATACAAAATTCTGTTCATGATTTAAAATACTGTGATGTTATCTGAATGTACGTTGATTAGCGTGGAGTAACTTGTGTTCATAAGCTTCATCACCTGATAATTGAAGAAGGAAGGGCCCACTTCCTCGGTTACCTGGTGATCCCTATAGTAGGAGTGCATTGTGTGGTAATAAACATTTTAGCTTTACATTCATTTTTCTGTGATTGAATTAGTTTGCAATTATCTCTGTTTGCTATTAGATGCATATGAGTTTAATTTAGCATGTTGTATTCTGTAAACATTGATCAGTGTGACTATCAATATGTGTGAGTAAAGTTTAATGCATTCCATTTCAATTCTGTCTTTTGATTATATTATGCTCTTAGTGTGGAACAGTAATACTATTTATTGTTTACTATTAATTTGTTTATGTTGCAAACCATTTTGATATAAGCTCCTATCACAGAATTGACAAGAGGTTGAGAGCTAAATTTTAGAATAACATAGAATAAGTAGCATTGCATCCATCCACACTTAGCTCACTAGGTTAAGCCTTTAGGAAAACAACCCCAATAGCTTTCATAAGTTCACAACCCTTGGATTGAAAATTAAGGAATAAACTGAGGAAACCTCCATAAAGTTCCCAAGGATTGATTTAAATACACTAGCCGATAAGATATAATTACAAGGATAGTTTTCCCCTAAAGTTCACCCACAGTTTAATCCAATCAGTTGTGCGGGCATAGGTGTTGCTTTCAGTGGTTGAGTTGAACTAGATGGTTGATTAGATGATGATGGAATAGGTGCTAAAAGTTGTTGGAATTGTTGATAGGGATTTATTTTTGAAGGTGGTGGATATGGAGGAAATAATTGATATTGTGGGCATGCTGGTGGTGGTGCTCGCTATGCTTGCCACGATTGTGGAGCATGTGGATATTATTATGTCCATTGGAGTAATATGGAGGTTTTCTCCAACCTCCAAACCATCTAGGTTGGTTTGGGAAAGGATTTTGTTGAAAAGGACTTTTGGGTGATGCATAATAATTAGGTGGGGGCATTCCTCATGGTTGCCAAGGTCTTCTTTGGGCCTTAAGTAAACATGCTCATCTATATATTATACTTCAGTCATGCCTATAGGAAGAGGTTTTAGAATGGTGTCCCTATTAGAATCTTCCAAAGAAGAGATTTTTTTTGTTGTTGTATGGACATTCTTCACCATTATGCCTTTTATGACAAACAAGACAAAAGATAACAAGGGATTTTTCAGCCTCCTCTTGCTTCCTTCTTGTATACAAGGTGTCTATATGTTTACCCATGTGACTGAGTAAGTCGGTCTTGAGGTCCTCGAGTAACATACCCAATTCTTGTTTTGTAACTCCTGATGTCCCTCTGGGAGAGACATGCTTCCCAACATACCCCCTAGCTGAATGGGTGGACCTTGAATAATTCTTACACACATCACAAATATAATCAAATATCATCTTAGAAATATCTCCTCCATCCATAAGATTTAAAGTATCCAAAAATACATCTCTAATCCCCCTAAGGAAGAGCATTTTACAGTGTCTTGGGTTAACCCTGTGTTCCTATTTATTTGTAGACTAAATAGAAAATGCTCCAAATAATCTTCTAAAGTTTCTTCCTCAAATTGCATGATGCAAAATATCTCATCTCATGTTTCCTTGGTTATACAATATTCTTGATATTTTTCCAAGAATTTTGTCTTCATATCATCCCAACTATGGATGGTTTCACATCCTAGTCCCACAAACCACCTCAATACTACATCCTTTAGAGTAGCCATAAATAGTCTTAGCTTTTGTGTTTTTGTATGATAATCACAACTGTGACATAGAATGTCAAATTCAAAAAGGAATATATCGGGGTCTTCCATAGAAAGGCCTGAAAAAATAGGCAAAGCTGAATGTGGTATGTTCTTCATAGGGGCATCCTCTTTTGGATGTGCAATGGGAAACTCAAAAGTAACATTGTTGTTCTTGGCCAATGCTCTCGCATTTTTGTTGTTGTTGTCCATAAATTCCCAAGGAGTGTAGAAAGTTGTGAATGGCTTAAGGTCACTCGGGGGCTTCCCACTTCAGATTTCGTAAGATTCTTGAAATAGTTTAGAAACCCTTTTATATAATTCTTCAAAAGAATCTTGATGGATACTAGAAGGAGTCTCAACAATGGTAGACTCAATGACACATCCTTTGATATCCAGTTCAACTAACTCTTTCTTAGATGGTGTGTGCACAACTAATGGTTTTAATTCATTTTATGATTTTTCTTGTTGTGAACTACTTCCCTTATCCTTTTTAACAAATCTCCCTCTACTATCTCTACAATGATTCATGTACCTATATGATTTATAATAGATCAAACTAAGGTTAATTACCTAGGTGAGGTCAACGATCACACAAAATTTCACCTTAGTGCACTGGCCCTAACTTAATTCACCAAACTAATAGGCCTTTAACACCATTCCCCGACAATGACACTGAAATGTTTGGACAAAACTATGGATTGATATTAAAGATAAACCATCCTTATAATTCTATCAAATTGGTAAATATACTTAAATCAATCCTCAAGAATTTTGTAGTTGTTTCCTCAGTTTGTTCCTTAAATGTCAATCCAAGGACCGTAAACTTGTGAAAGGTGTTGCGATAGTCTACCTAAAGGCTGAAAACAATGAATTAAGTGGGGATGAATGCAACTAACACTTTGGAGAAGATTTAATCTGGCTTATGTTTTCTATTGTGATAGGAATTTATAGTGCGATAAGAATTTTTTAGTGTAATAGGAAGTTCATAGTGCAACAAAGATTTCAAAGTGCAACATGAAGTTCACAGAACATAATAGAACATAATAACTTGTAAAAGTAGTGCATGTAATTGAATGATAATTAAACTGTTGATTTTTTATTTATTCTTCAGGTAACAATTGCATCTGATAGGAAATTTTTTTGCATCCAATAGAGAATTGATCACACCAATTAAAAAAATTGAAATTCAACAGTGAATCAACCACATTAGCCAAGTATCAAAACTTTCCAAACTTAAAAGGAAATTAAATCATAAACTGGTCACACCTCGTAGAATACATTCAATGGAAAACAAACCACACAACATATAAATTATAACTAATTCAAACACAAAAATAATCTCGCTGAGCATCCCAAGAGTGGGCCCTTCCTCTAGTTCACAAGGCGAATGAGAAGAAATCAACTATGCTAACTCAATGTTGCGATCATCCAATTCAATTCATTCCAACCAATCATAGAAATAAAATATATGTTTATTCTCTATTATATATCCCATATAGTCTAACCCATAACATATTTATATATGTGATTTCTTATTGTTATGGCCTATAGCCAACACATCAAATACTAGAGACTAAGATTAAAAGAGGTTATGGTTTGTTATGACCAATGGCTAATAAACTGAGTACTAATAGTCTTTGGCTTGGCCGCAGGCCACAAACCGAAAACAACATTAAAAATAGTTTCAAAATGTAATGCAGAAATAAAAGTGAACAGTTTCATAGCACATTTGGCCCATCCTTTGCCTCTCCTTGTGTCCCGTGATCCTCAAGAGTTATCTTCCACATGGCTGGTTCCTTTGACATGATCAGTTCCTATCACAAATCAATCAGATTAGATTATTATCTCAACAATTGGGAACTTTGGAGGCATTCTTTCATTCTTCAAAACATATTAAATATTTCTTCATTCTTATAATAATTAATGGTAGGAAAACCTAAGAAAGGGCAATAAAATGAAGCAAAAAGGACATAAGAATTGGACATGTTTTTCACCCATCAATGATCTCACCACAAAAATGTTAGGTGAAGAAGCTAATCACAAGATACACATTCATAAGACACAAGAAGACACAAGCTAACATGATAAGACACAATCTGATTAGAGAGACACAAGACACACAATGATCAGATAAGCCTATGGCTACTACAAAGTACGTTGCAGGATAGTCACTAAAAAATATAGGTCTAGTTGGATTTCCCCCAAGCTAGATGTGAGGATATACGATGTCTAACACTGAGACACAACGAATTTGAATATCAGATAAAAGACACACATTGCAAGACATCAAAGAATTCTTTTGAGAAGAAATCTTTCAAAGTGGGTTCCTTTGGTAGGAAACTCTTCAAGACACTCAGGGGACCATTAAAAGGAGTGCACTAATTGAAAGAAACCATATTTTTCACAAGTTATTTTGTCATCAAGGGATCCTTTTGAAATATATTTCGTCAAGGAATCCATTAGAAAGAATGCTCATTTTCAAAGGAAACTTTTCAAACTCTTTCATTTTAGAAAAAGTGTTCATTTTTCAAAGGAAAGTTTTCAGAATCTTTCACATATGGGATCCTTTTCAAAAGAAAATTTCATCTAGGATTCTTGAGAGAATACAATATTTGGAAAATGAGAGATATTTTAATAAGGGATTCTTTCATCAAGGAATTCATTGTAAAGAAAATTTGACACCAAGGAATCCTTTTCAAAAGAATCCACCTTATTAAAAATTAGAACAATATGGTAGCCCTCCTCAGGATGGTGTGTGTTGCGTAGGGGAGCACATGACATCCTAATGAGAGAAAGGAAAGGAAAATATTTTTTGGTACACAAAACATGATGAGATTTATTCGTGGTATGTCATCACACATGCGAGGGACAACACATAAGAACCACAACATAAAGAAGCAAACAAAAATGAAGAAATCAAGAGATAGGGGAATCAATTCGGGGTCAAATCTGTTTATAGATAGACATAGATATAATATGATGTATGAAAAAATGGTCATCAATACCCAAAGTTCTCAGAACATGAAGAAGATCACATGAAAATAAAAATTGGGCCAACATGGAAGAAGGCCTAAATTCTCCCAATGCTTTGCATCATCCCCAATATCAAAAATCAATTTCATGACACAGAAGAATACTGATAAAATAGAAGTGTACAATATTTTTTTTGTGCCTATATCCAAGCACCTACAAGGGTAGCAAGGGTCCTCTAGGGAGCATCACAAACATAAAAGACAAGCACGGGGGAACACAAACACACAAACAAATATAATCTAGAAATAAAGAAGAGGTACCACCCTAGTCCTTATCAACCAACAAATCATCCTACTCCCAATCTAGATCATTGTAAGGGGAGGACAAATGATCTTGCAAAGGTGGGATAGCAAGGGCAGTACCCTTTGACTCTCCTGCAACAAGGGCTAAGGAAGAAATCCCCTCAAGGTATTCTTCACCGAGCTCTTGTGAGGCAAAAGCTGTCGACCTTGCAAAGATCGAAGATAGAGTTGAGATGTCATCAACTAAATTAAACATGCACTTTATGGGAGTGCCATGTGTCAATCAAGTGGGAGAAGAATGAGACACCCAAGAGTCATTACCAACCTCATTGAGAGGGGAAATGATAAAATCAGGGGAAGCAGGGGCTGCCTCCATCACAAGGATGGTGTAAGCCAAGACAAAACCAACTTCAAAAGAAGGTAAACCCTTATTTTGATCTACACTCGTAGCAAGGTCATCCTCCAACTTGGACTTCAAGAGAGGGTGTAGAATCCCCATAGAAGAAGCAAAAGTGAAGGAGGAAGAGGAAAAATCCACAAAAAACACTGCCATTTTATTTAATATGTCTATGGGTTGTGAGAATGGAGGTATGTTTGGGAGGGACATCAAGAGAGGGGGCTCTATGGAGGGAGCAATGAAAAGTTGCACCCTTTTTGGGTGAGCATCATTGGGACCTATCGGAGGAGCCCAAAGTGAAACAGAGGTGATGGGAACCTAGGAAGAAATAGCAAGAGAAAGTGGAACAACAACAAAATATGTAGAGACAGATGCTACTGGCTCCCCCTTTTCCTGTTGCAAGGCAACATGTTTCGCGGCTAGAGAATTTCATCTATACTTGCACTCACATGCAAGACAATTATGTCAGCTGCGGGCAATGGAAGATGTAGCCTGAGAAGAGACTGAAGGCTACTGCTTAGTTGCAGGAGTATCCTTCACAACTATTTTCAATGGAAGGATGGTATCTTGGGCAACAGCAGGAGTAGGAAGCACAGGAGTAGAAACAACCACAGGAGGAGACACAAACATAGGCTCCTTGATAGTGGGACTCTTCCTATTCTCCACCTTAGGGGCAAGTAGAGGAATAGTAGGAGGCTGCAGAGGTCGAGAAGTAGGAATGACCCCATGGAAAAAATTCCCCCTATCATAGACAATGGGTCGTGGTACCGTGGGTAGAATATGAAGCTCAAAAACGTAATGCTTCACTTTTTTTCATGCAGGCACCATTGCACTTCCCATGTGAGGCACAAGAGTGGAAGTTGAAGATGTTGCAATGGGATGAGAAGTAGAAGTAGACGAAACTACAGACATAAAAGGAGAAGGCATTAGAGTGCAAGCAAGCTTTCCCTTTCCCTTGGGCAGGGAAGAAGAAGCAACTTGTTGTTGCACTATCATAGAGGCTTTTATAGAGATAATGTAAAGAGACACTGGATAACTAGACTTCAACACTAATCTCCTAGTCTTATATTTAATACAAGCCTTATATAATAAATCTCCCCTAGGAGGAAGAGGTCTGACCAGAGCAGGCCAGAAGTGATCGAGTGAGAAGCCCCCATGTGACACTAGCGATTTGTAGCTAGTGTCATGCACCACATGCATGATGCCTTCATGAGGGAAATTTAATTTTTTTTGAATTACAAAGGCGATGTTGTTCATAAAGGCTAGCCAAGGGATGCCTAGCCTAACTTTGAATAGGTCAGACTCTGGAATGATAACAAATGAGACATCAATAGCGTTGGGTCCTACGAAGACTGATAAGGAAATAGAGCCCATAGGGGCAATAAAGAGTCCATCATGGGTATAGAGAGTGGTCTCCAATTCTTTTTATCTCTCCTTATGTAAGCTACTTATAAATAGAGTTTCCTTCATTATCACATTAACTCGACTCGTCAGATCAACTAAGACACTACTTACAACGTTTCCATTAATATGTGCAAGAATGTATAGCAGTGAAGGCTCCTTATTAAGACCTACTCATCATGCAAGGTGAATGTTATGCCAGGTGTTGCACTCACATTTTTAGGAGGGATATGCATGAATGAAACAATGTTCACGTTCTTAGATGGAACTAACTTAGAAGATGTAGAAGATTAAGTTTAGAAGATAGTGACCTACCTAGATTCCATTTCTAAATATCCAAGAGTCCTTCTAACTACGTATCTAGGGGTTGTATATTAGGTCACAAAGTTGCACACTTTGTGATGCACAAATCTATAATATACCTAGGACACGAGAGAAAGATTCCTAATACCAAGAAATGAAAAAAAAGACATTCACATTAGGTTCATCAAAGATGTAGAGTAGGGGGATTCATCACCCCCAAGGCTCTAGGTCATGAGAGAGCCCCAAGGAATGAACTGTCCTAAATTACCTTAGGTTGATCAATAGGTAATGATAGGTGTTTTAGAAATCAGGTGAGCAGACTACAAGGGTCTTAGACCATGACTTAGATAGCTCTCTATTTGAGAACGACAGTGTGGGAATTAGAATTTAGCATGCTATGCTGGAGTCTTAAGGACGTGCTAGCATCTTGTATGAACAACAAGTCAAATAATAGTCAAAGACACTCAAGGTCCACTTACGACCTGAATAACAAAGTTTACAGTTTGACGGTTTAATATGAAAATAAATAAATAAATAGTACAACAAGAAGAATACTAGAGATAATTATTCTAATGAAGAAAATGCCAAGGAAAAAGTAGGAAAAGATACCTTTCACATGAAATCAAATTCTTTAGCTATAACTCTGAATGGACAAACTAGTGCCTACACACATGGAAACATAAAAAGTTTTGGGCTATGTTTTGAGGTCTGCCTTAGTTAGACCCACGTTTCGGTGTTCCCACCTCCATGGACAGCAAGATATGCAACGATATAGAGAAAATGATAAATAAGAGAGAATGAAAATGACACAATAAGGTAGAGAGCAATGACAACTTGAATGCTACTCTACAAGATGATAGATGCAAAATGAAGAGAAACATTGTTACCTTCCCTACTATAATCACTCAAGGTTGATAAAGGAAGGGAGAGAATGAAATGACCACGTCGGGAGGAGATAAAGCTTCATAAACCTAAGATGATGATGGTGTTGAAGCAAAGAGACCGAAGTAGAAAGCTAGTAGTAGCAAGATATAGCAATGGAAAAGAAAGAATGATCAAGAAGTGAGAAAGATTGAGCTTGAGAATGAAAGAGGGACATGAGAGTGAGTTAGAGAATGTTGAAGCCTGAAATAATGAGTTTGAATTAGAGAAAAGGAGACAAGGAGTTATTTTTCGTTGGTCAAGACCTAATAGAGGACATTATCTTCACGACCAACCAAGAAATGTAATGCTTATGTGAATCTTAGGGGCATGAATCTGTTAGGATGGAAACATGACGCATGCACACCCTCAATAAATATTCTGCCACTGACGTAAAAAGACAGGGCTATGTGGAAGGAACATGGAGACGACAACGGGTTTATGCATTTTCATACTTGTAATTCTAAAGTAAGGGTAAATAAATGGGAAATTTGCCTAGGGTGCAAATTTGTACCATTACACCATCTAATCCTACCATATAAAAAGTGATTTGCATAAAGTTATCTATTATTTCCTACAAGTATTAAACCCACCCCTAAAATATTTTAAGTAAACGAGTCACATTTTTTCACTTGAATTAACTAGGTTCTAGAATAACATCAATATTTATTATTAAGTTAGCATACACCAAGATTACCTTTTTGAATTATATCATAGAATATTTCAATAACTGTAGTTCATTCATAAATTATAATTGATATGTGTTTCCTTAAAGGGGTAATAAATATATCCAAGTTATACATCATTATCTATATTTTTTGATCAAGACTTCAATAGGGCCAACACAATGCAAAAACCTTCTGAAAATCATAAGTATAATATTCTTCTAAATGATATATAATTTTGTACACTAACCAAAGACATGATATTTTTAACCCTTTAAATCTCATCAATCAATCTCATGCACTATGATCCTATTCCATTCTTTATCATTAGTAGAATAATCTCAAGTAACACTTGCTGATTACAACTAATATTCAATTATCTCTATTACTAATCTAAATCCTATATTTCTATGTAAGGTAACAAATTTACTAAACAATATTGAGTAAATACTACTATTTTTAATCATTTCTTGTAAATATCAAGAAAATTATTTTTTGTATTAATATATATATTTATCTCTTTTTATCCTTTATTAATCTATTAAAATATTAGAAGAATATTTTTCAAACTAATAATATTTTTTCATGTCACTATTCATATAAATCATCTCTTTTCTCTAGCTACATCAAATATTATTTATTTTGGGTAATAAACACTAAAATCTATTAAAAATATTTTATCAAAATAAAATTCATTTATAAAGGGTTTATGTAATATTACTATGAAAATATTTGTGAGATTCTCAAATCCATATAATAACTATTTCTTTAAACTTGAATAATTTTCAATAGCAATTTTAATTGATTGTTAGTTCAAGATATTGTATATTATAAGATTAGGTTTGGATAGCGAGATAATGATCCTAATAATGTTCATTAAATTTACTATTAACTATTTAATGCATAAGTTTAATTATTAATCCTTAAAAAATATACTTCAAAAAAGTTATAAAAGTTATGAATGGTTAAATAAGATTTGTAATACTAAGTATTTTGTTTATTAAAGTTATATATATATATATTATTCTCTTATATATTATTTATTTAATTAAGATATTAAATTTATTTGTGATTTTTATATTATTTGCATTATATATACATATTATATTATTAATATATTATATATATATTTATATTTATTATTTTATTTATTTATTTATATGATTTATCATATATAATATTAAGAAATTATTTTTGTCCAATAAAAAGAAATATAATTTAAATATTAAAATAATAATTAATATCAAATCAAATTCATCATTTCAAATTATGAATTGTTTAAGTAGATTTGATTATATAAAATTGTGAAATGGTATTTAAAAAGTTTTTCTACAATAGATTATGATAAACACATTTAAATAAATTAAATAAATTAGATGTTCAAAATAAAATTTATGATTTAAATCTTATCAATCTATTATTTCAAACTATAAATTGTTCAACTAAAATAATCAACTTATATTGATCACAAAAACTTAGAAACATAAAATTAAAATGTAATATTTAAAGAGTTATTCTAATATATAATCAATAATAATATATCTAAAAGATATTAGACCACCCCATATGATAAAAATGAGATTTATGAATAATTTGAATTTATCTATATTTTCAAATTGAAAATTTATTCACATAGAATAAAATTGAAAAATAATATTTAAAAAGTTTTTATGATATAGAACTAAGAATAACATATCCAAAATTAGATCAATTTGAAATGAAAGTTGTAAATAAATCAAATCTGCACATTATTTTAATTATGAAATTACTCAAATAAAACAATCCACTTCTCAAACTCATGAAAATTTTAAAAAATAAAAATAAAGTATAATATTTAAAGGGTTTTTCTAGTATATTACTAGTAATAATATATCTAAAAATTGGACAAATCCAAATGATAAAAATAACATTTATAAATGAATCAAATTCATCTACTTTCTCTTTTCAAACTCTAAAATTTATTCAACTAAAAAAACATTTTTTATAAATAACTAAAAGATAATATTTAAATAACTTTTCTTTAATATAATGATATATCTAACAATTAAATAAAATCGTATTTTAAAATAAATTTTATAATTAAACTAATTTCATCTACCATCAAAAAATTGCTCAAATAAAATAAATTCAATATTCATTACCTGAAATGCTTGATATTTGATGTAGAAAATACTACCTTCAAGTTTGAATAATTGAAGATATCTAAAATTATTCTTTCTTTTTCATACTTGATGAAGATCTTCAAAACTCTTTTTTTCCCTTCTTAATTCTTCCTCTCATTTTCTTGCAAAGGTCGACTTGAATCTAACTTTCTTCTTCAAATGATTTCCTACAAAATTTCAAGGACAATTTTTTTTTTCTAAAACATACAAAATGCATAAAACAATCTCAATTTATAGAAGTTAGAGGGTAATTTTAATTTTCAAAAGAAATAAAATATTTTTTTATTACAAACATGTAGCTCCCATGTCATCATAGAATATGCTTCAAATAACATTATTCTCTATCATAAAATTTGTCATAAGATATGTCATAAAATTGTCATAGAATATACCTTGTAACTCCCATATAATAATATGCCATGTGTTATAATCCTCCTCCATATTTTCCTCAAAATATATAAATAAAAAATGGATATTTGTCCAACTTCATAAATGGATAAAAATGACCCATTAAAAGATGCAATATTAACTCCTTTTGTCAAAAAAAAGGCTACCCACTTCTCATCTATAGGCTAGTCAAAGATGCTTGCTTACACTCTCATAAATCCTTCTTACACCACTATAAATGGTGAGATTCTCTTCCACCTCATCCAAGCATCTTATCTTCCACTAAAATATGCATTCAAATTATTAGAACAATTTATTAAAATAAAATTTATAATTTTATTTATTTCCCTTTTATTTTATATTTTAATTTTACATATTTTATTAGATGGTATATATATTTTATTTTTTCAAATTTCTAATACCTTAGTCATTTTTTAATTAATTTATTAACCATATAATATTATAATTTAACTGAATTTAATTATTTCAAATAACTTATATACTTTCCATACTTACTATTTACCAAATTAAACAAATCAAAGTGAAAAATAATAATTATTCATTATATATAATAGAGTCTAAAAATTGGGTTATGAAACATTCCACCAAGTTAACCCCAACAACATTACATTCCACCAAGTCAATCCCAACAACATTACATTCCTCTAAGCCAACCTCAAGAACATCACATTCCCTTGAGTCAACGTCAACAATATTACACTCCTATGAGCACACTGCCATCAAAATCTACAAATGACTTGGCTCAACCAATTCAAGAACTCCAAAATAAGATGGAAAACATGGAAATGAGAAATATTAACACTAAGAAGAGCTATAAATTGGAAGGCATATGTCCCTATCCTTTTGACAAGTCTTCAAACATGATACCTTTTCCTCAAAATTTTGAAATGCCTAGATTTGACAAAAATAAAGGAAAAGTTGATCCAAGGGAACACATAAGAGAACTTTACATAGCTTGTCTAGAGGTGTCCTATAATGATACATATCTAATGCACCTCTTTCCTAGAAGCCTAGGAGGTCAAGCTATTGAGTGATTTTCACATTTACCTCAGGGGATCAAGACCATTCATAAATTGGCAGAAAAATTTATTACACATATTTCATATAACGTTGAGCGTAAAATCTTCATGATTGATTGATAGGGAGGGGGTTGGAGGAATCAATCACAAATTCCTGCTCTAGGTCTTGCTTGCAAGACCTCCTTGGTGTTTTGCTTCACCACCTTAACCTATAGGACCCTTCTCATGTTTAGGTATCCTTGGTTCTCCTGGCCAACCCCACTACCATCACCTTTCAACCAACCAAGTCAATCTTGGTGCAATAGCTCTAACTCTTCCTTAGCCTTTAATTTGCCCTAAAGACTAACAATACCTCAACACTCAATTAGATATTTGTAGGGGTGTAGAGATGTCTCCAATAGTTTCAAACCATCCTCCTAGGGTTCTTGAAGGTTCACCAAACTCCACTTTTTATCGCTTTCACCAAACCCTCATCTAGGGTTAAAAAGGCTAATAGCCACGAGCCCCAATTAGGTTTCCATCTCTGAGAAAATAGGTTAGTCCTTGAAAGTTTCCCAAAGAACATAGGATCTTTCCTTAGGTTTCCTGGCCCATATTCCCACCTCCCAAAGATTCTTGGGGTCTTGGACCTTCACTGTCCATACACAGGCGTAACCCTTAGTTTTAGCAATTTAGGCCTTTTTAAAGCCATTTCTTGACCACACAAAAATCTGTTAGTTTATTCAACCACCAAATGGACTGATGAAGCCTCCTCCTTCATGCCAAGTCTTTGCAAGGCATCTATCTGCCTCTCCACACCATGCCTTGACAGGGAAAGGTCACCCCTGCAAACCAAGTGCTTTACACTACCTGTCTTTCCTAGTCGGGCACTGTCAAGCTTGCCTAGGAGAAGACTTTCTCCATGATTTCTTGACTCCTACAGACTCCTAACCCTAACCTATTTATAGACATGGAGCCTAGCCACATTTCCCACAAGTCTGTACACTAGGTATAGTGGAAATGTGAACTAAAACCCCATTTTTCACAATCTACCAGTCAGAACAACAATTAAAGAAAGAACAAAGTAATTACAAGCTAGCTTGAAATGAATAACCTAACTATCTACTGTTCCAAACAATGCTTGAAAGACAAATTCACTACATCCTACTCTATACAAAATGCCATGATCAAACCATTAACATACTATTCAAGCAAAAGAAACAAGAAATGCAGACTAAGATATCACTGTTTTCTTGTTTTCAAAACTAAATACAAACTCGAATGCTTCCAACCCCAATTCCAAGTCGAGGTCCTCTTTAAATATGGCCACTAAACTAGTTAAGCTCAACCTTAACCACTCCTTGGCTGCTTGTATGCTAATCCTCTTATGTGCTAATTTCCTAGAAATTGAGTAAAGGGATTCCAAATCTCATGAAACCTTCCAAACATCAATCTAATGATCAAACTTAGTGCTAAGATATCTCATCAATCCAATGGTCAACATGACCTTCAAGGTAACATACTAAAGATAAAAATTCAAAAACTAGGTTGCCTATTTGCCTAGTGTTTCCTAGTGTCCCTTAGGTGCTCCTACACCATTGATCTATGTAATGAAAAAAAAAATGAGGGGGAATCATTTTTGTCATTCTTATAAAGGTTGAGAAATATGGCAAGCAAATTATCTTATCCTATTCCTAAAAAGCAACTTGTTCATATTTTCACCCAAAATCTAAACAACAAATTGGCTTTCCACCTAAGAATTCAATGTGCTAGTGCCTTTGATGAGATCATTGAAAAGGGAATGGAAATTTAAAGAGCTCTAATTGATGAGGGTCTTGTGAAAAATTATAAAGATCATAAGGATAACCCTTCAACATCTAAAGACAAGCCAATAATTTGGACAAAAAATACGAACATTGTCAACGATGGTGTGGTAGATGCAAAAAAAATTAAAAATGTCCATACTTATAATTGGTAGCAAACAACCCTCAAAGAAAAAAAGGTGGTAGAAGACCACCTAAGAAAATAATTCTCCTTAAAAGCAATACACTCCTTTAGGGGAATCTATTGTGTGTGTGTGTGAATTTGTGGGAGTTAGTAAATCAATAATAAGACACAAAAACACCAATGAGACATTATATTAAAGATTTGAATCATAAAACTACTCTATTTGCAACAAACAAATCTCTAAAAATGTTCCATTGTTCTCTATTTTCAAAGATTTATTAAACCATATTGGCTCTCAGATTTTGTATGTGCACTATGGTTGTTAAAATGACAACTTGAGAAATGAGATGCTATATAGAATTCAAGAATATAAGTCCTACATGAACCTATGTGATTAAAGCCATGATGCTATGATATTGATGCTGCTGTGATAAAATGAAGATTATGCTAAGATTATGATGCTAAATGTTATGATGAGAATGCTATATGAAAGCTAAGATAATAACTACAATGAAATTATAACTAAGACATGATTCTAAGTTGGAATGATAAACAAATCTAAATGCTAAAAATGATCCAATGCTATTCTTGCATGATAAATTTGCTGAAAGATGGGATGTAAAATGTTGTAGCAAGGGGTTGTATTTATAGGATTTTCAAGGAATTTTATGATGTGGCAGCAATCAACGGTGAAGATTCAAACATGAGAGATGAACAATGGAGATGGAAGAATCTTGGAGGATGTTTGATGCAGGAGCATCCAGTGGTGTAAGGGCAATTTTGCATCACCCAAAAATAGTTAAATTTCAAGTTTCTCAGTTTTTAGATGTTTTTATATTTTTGGATACCTTTTTCGTCATAATGAAATTCCCAATTTATGGTTTTTATTTTCTATTCCTGGGTTGAAAGATATTGCAGTTTTAGTTTCCCAGATTTGCACCTGAAAATCTTTCGAGTTAGATTTGAGGCACTTAGATTTCCCAGATTGGCCCTAAAACTTGCTAAAATTGGCATAGCAATTTCGAGCGCGTTATTGACTTTGAGAACTTTCCAACGGTTCAAACGGTTCACGAATCGGAGTCCCAGATCAAAAGTTATGGCCTCGGGAAGTTGGCACACTTTCTAGAAGATACAATTGCAAATTTTCTTTTAAAATTTGAACTTCAAGTTGTAATTTTTTGGTGCCAAACCGCCTAAACTCAAATTTGAAAGTTGTTTTGGCTCCAAACTAAAGAGGAGCTCTATTTATGGGCGGGTTTCTAATTTTTGGGTAACTTTTTGGGGACAAGCTCGCATATTGCAAAAGGGTGATTGTGTAGCTTTCTGTAACTTGCATGTGTTGTAGAACTTGGGGATTTGAGATCCTCTGCATATAAGAAGCTCCATTTTCTGTATAATAAAATTATTCTCTTGTTTGTGGGTTATTTTCTAAGTCTCGGGCTGCACCCTCATCAAGTGGTATCAAAGCGGGTTTTCTTGAGAGTGTGGATAGATCACCGATTGTGAGGCAGTTCGCACTAGGACCATGGGCATGGTGGTGCCATAGGTGGTTGAGGCGGTAGAAATGCTGGCGGAAGAGATGCACTGGCAGCCCTCCAAAGACAGATTGATGCGTTACAAGAGCAGTTGAGAAGAGGGTTAAACCTAAGGGAGGAAAGTGAGGATGAAGGAGAGGAAGAAGGTTCAAATGTAGAAGAGGAAGAAGAAGCAATTGATCAAGACCAAATGCGGCTAATAAGGGCCATTTCGAAGATCGAAAAGACCTAGAGCGAAGTCCGTTATTCCATAAGTCTAAACCCAGAAGAGTTGATCGTTGGATCAATGAGCTAGAAGAATATTTTGAGTATGAGGAAATAGAGGACCCATATCAGGTTAAGTTTGCAAAAATGAAGCTGAAGGGCCATGCCAGTATTTGGTGGAAAGAGGTCCAGTTGGAAAGAAATCGAAGAGGAAAAGGAAATATCACTAGATGGGATCACATGGTAGAGAAACTGAAGAAGCAAAATTTCATAACCACAAGGACTACATAAGTTAGGATTTGTTTGAAGAAATTGCAAGGGTTGAAGCAAGGAAGCAGATCCAAGGAAAGAATATATTGAATATTTTACAAGATAACTGATAGAACGGGCCACACGTAGCCAATATGAGAAGGTAGCCCGACATCTTAATGGGTTACCGAGCATCTAGGAGGAGTGTTTCCAGTCAATGACCACCATTGAGGATGTGTATCAGTTTGCTTTCAAGGTGGAAGAGAAGTTGAATAAAAGATTTGATGGCAAGCAAAAGGGACGAGGAGGTCAAAGTGAAAGGGGCAATGGCAGACCTTTAGAAAGCTGAAACGATGATGAAAAGAAAAGTGAAGATGTGGGTATCAACAAGCCAAAGGAATGACAACTTCTACTGCCCTTTGTGATCAAAAATAGTGGTGATCAAAGAGGTAGAGGATGAGGAAGCCATGGACAAGGATCTGGAAGAGGTGGTTTCAAAGGAATGTGTTTCTAGTGTGGTGAAGAAGGGCATCGAGCCTATGAATGTCCACAACACCAAGGAAGGGCAGAAAAAAGGCCAGAAGGTCGTGGAAGGGTTGCACATGCAGATGAAGAGGCCCAATCTAAACATTCAGATGATGCTGAAAGGGGAGAAGCCCTAGTGACAGGGAGAGCCCCGTGATTGAGGAAAAGGAACCAAAACAGGAAGAACTGGCTTCACACAAGGTGCAAGTGTGAAGGAAATGTTGTGATAAAACATTATTGACTCGCGGAAGCAATCATAATTTTGTGTCAAGAGATGGTCACAAAGTTGAAGCTGAAGAGGGAAAGGCACCCACATCCATATCGGATTGCCTAGTTGTAGAAAGACCACAAAGTTTTGGTCAATGATCAGTGCCTAGTAAAGTTCAAGATCGGGAGCTACTATGATGAGGTACTCTGTGATATCATCCCCATGGATGCATGTCACATGTTGTTGGGGAGGTCGTGGTAGTTCGATAGGCGAGCTATACATGATGGCCATGCAAACACTTATTCCTTGACAAAGGATGGGGTTCATCACAAGCTGAAACCCCTAAAGGAGACTGAAGAAAAGGTATGCAGTAGTGCTAGAATTTGTTATGTAGATGGAAGAAATTTTTTAGAAGGTATGAAGCATGAGTGTGTGTGTTATGGCATTGATTCCTAGAGTGAGTAAGGAGGATAGTGAGAAGGTTCCGTACAGTTTCTAGGATGTTGGATGAGTTTCAGGATATTGTTTCTGATAATGTACCTGAGGGTTTACCACCAATAAGGAAGATCAGTCATCAGATTGACTTGATTCCTAGAGCCAGTTTTCCAAATAAGGCAGCTCATAGAATGACTCTAGCAGAAAATGAGGAGTTGAACATAAAAGTTCAAGAGTTGTTGAGAAAGGGTTTGATACGGGAGAGTTTGAGTCCATGTGCAGTACCTACAGTACTAGCACCAAAGAAGGATGGGGAGTGGAGGATGTGTATAGATTCTCGAGCCATAAACAAGATAACAATCAAGTACAAATTTCCCCTACCAAGGATAGATGACCTGATGGACTGTTTGAGTGGAGCTTAGTACTTGACAAAGATTGATTTGAAGAGTGGATATCACTAGATCTGAATTTGAGAGGGAGATGAATGGAAGACTGCCTTCAAGACCAAAGAGGGCCTGTACGAGTGGTTAGTCATGCCTTTTGGGCTAACCAATGCACCGAGCACATTCATGCGGCTCATAAACAAGGTACTAAAAGAATTTCTGGAAAGTTTTGTTATTGTGTATTTAGATGATATTTTGATTTTCAATAAGATATTGGATGAGCATCTGATGCATATTCGGAGAGACTTTGAGAAGTTAAGAGAAGAGAAACTGTTGATTAATCTGAAGAAGTGTAGTTTTGTGAAGAGGGAGTTAGTGTACTTGGGGTTTGTTGTCTCAGCAAAAGGTCTAAAGATGGACCCAGAGAAGGTGAAGGCTATTCTAGAATGGCCTACCCCAAGAACTGCTACCGAGGTGAGATCTTTCCATGGTTTGGCTAGTTTTTATAGAAAGTTCCTTAGAAACTTCAGTAGTATTTGTGGAACCTTGACTAAAACAATGAGAGGGGATAGAAAAGAATTCAAGTGGAGCATTGAAGCGACAAAGAGTTTTGAACTGTTGAAGCAGAAGGTAACAGAGCAACCTGTTCTAGCCCTCCCAGATTTCAACAAGGTGTTTCAGGTGGATTGTGATGCCGGTGGTTGTGCCATTGGAGTAGTGTTAAGCCAAGAAGGTAAGCCCATTGCCTATTTCAATGAAAAGTTAAATGATGCCAAGAGAAAGTATTCTGTATATGATCAAGAATTTTATGCAATAGTTCAAGCATTAAAAAAATGGAGACATTATTTGTTGCCGAAAGAATTTGTTCTATATATTGATCATCAGGCCTTACAGTACCTAAATAGTCAGGAAAAATTAAATCAGAGGCATATGAAATGGGTAGAATTTTTGCAGAGTTATACCTTTGTTTTGAAACATAGGAGTGGGAAGTCAAATAGGGTTGCAGATGCCTTAAGTAGGAGGCATACATTGATGACAAAGATGCAAATTGAAGTGGTTGG
>VDFB02028939.1:0-16085 GCA_007258455.2 Sequoia sempervirens
GGCTGAATTGGAGATTCAGTCGTAAGGCTAATTGGCTGGAAAAAGGGAGTTGCTAACGGGGTGTCAACTTGTTGCAACAGACGGGGATCAGTAAATATAGCGGAAAAAGAATGGGGGCCGATAGGGGGAACATTTTCTGAAAGTGAGGTGAGGAAAGACTAAGCGGCAGCAGTAGGCATGAGCATACTCGGAGGAGTAATTATAAATGGTTGGGCCTGCGAATATTAGGTGAATCCAACCGAATAAGCTGGACCAGAAGCAGAAGGTGGAGGGCTCAGGCTTATGGCGGGAGTTGCCAACGGAGCAGGGGCGGATACGAAAGAATGAGATGCAAGAGAAGAAGGAGCGAAATGTACCTGTTGGCTGGTCAGCGGTGGTTGCAGGATCGTCCGTGGCTCTCCCAAAAACTCCGACATTTGGCTAGCAGTGGGCACTTCTCCTCTGACGGGCTCTTGCAAAACACCTCCGATAATACTTTTCGTGCGCTGCCTTTTCGTAGGCGGACCCTCACTAACTTTGGTAGTTGGATCCTTCTGATGAGGCGTTAGCCGGGCCGGTTTAGCGGCCCAAGTGCGTGTGAGTGAGCCCCTTGATATATTAAAACACACATTAGTGGCCACATAGGCGGTTTGCTTGGAAGCCTCAGGAACCTTTTGTGCCGAAGAGGATGATACCGCCGCTTCTTCATCATGCTCCTCGGACTCCTCTCCCTTTTCGCTCCTATCAGTACTAGAGTTCGGGCTGGAGTGACCTTCATTCCACCATCTATCAAATTCCTGGTCGTCCTTTAATTAATTATAAGGAGCATCCAACTGCGCTATTTCCTGGCGATATTTCCAGAAAGCTCTTATCTTTTCATCATTCCATTCCTCATCCCTCTTCAATTTGTTATACATGCTGTGCTCCATCGGAAGATTGTCCCTGGCCACGACCACAAGAAAGTAGAAATTGTGTCATGGGCCCCTGGTATCCGGTGTAGGGATTTGCGCTAATTCAACAAAATCTTCCTCTTTATTAGTCCGCTTATTAAGCTGCTTCTCCCAGTATGGTTGGGGAACATGGATAACCTTCATATGTGGCTCGGCAGAGTCGTTGAAAGGTTGTAATCCCACTTATCATTTACCCGATTACCAATCCTAGATATGCCGACTGCTCCTCTAGCAACTTGTGTGATTGTTTTTAACCCGGCGTTACCGACTTGAAACTCTTAGGGCAAGTGAAGGAATCCCTGTGGCAGAGCTGGCTGCTATAGAGGTGAAATCAATTGACGGTAGAGCGTCGAAAAAACCTCCGGTATGAAGCACTCTACTCGGTGACCGCGGTGGGAGCAAGAAAGGTTTTCGATGAAGCCCATTTGGAGGATTGTGAAATCCTTGCCTAAGAACTAGTCACAAGCAGGGGTGTAGCTTTGCATAAATCCAGTCTGCTCCGTGGTGAGCCAGTCGATATCACCTTCTTCAATCAAATCATTCAAAACCAGAGCTATGAAATAGTCTGCGAAGGCATAATAGTCATATGTTGCGGAAAGGAAAGGTGTCCATGTTGACACTGGCTTTCTTCTATTCTGCTCATCAAAAATTGATAGCGGAAGAAATCGGGTGAAGAAATCTGGATTCTGATACAGGAACATGTGGACCAAGTAGGAAAGAAATCTAAACTTCTTTTCCACCTGATAATTCTCCATTTGATGTATCATCTCTTCAACCATGAACTCGGCAAAATCATACCAGAAGAGTTCATGCTGTTTGCGAAACTATATTGCAGGGCCCAACTGAAAAGCCTCGATCTTCTCATTAGAGTCTCGGCCGCAAACAAATGCCAGCATGGACATGGGGTCCTGAAGATCATCACGGAATGAACCATGTGATAATGGGATACTTGGTGCTTTAGCGGACGCGATACCTTTCTTACTAGTTTCTTCTAACAAGAAATCGGAGCCGGTTTTCATTTTCGTCCATATTTTCTCCCCCTTGCTTGGGCGAAAAGGTTCGATAGTCTCCTTCCTTCTGCTTGAATCTGAGATACATAACATGTGTCATATAGCTTTTGGGCTGATTTGAACCCTTAAATTGCGACCTTCAATACAGTGGGTATTTGGATTATAGCGCTGAAAAGCTGCGTCGACCACCTCCGGGCAGTAGTGCACCAATGGGACCATGTATTGTGGAAGACCGCTATACCAAACTCTACCTGCCGTGGATTAATCTGCCTTTGCTACTGATAACCTTGCACAAGCCGCCTTTCTAAAAGATTTAGGGTTCTTTGCAAGCTTTGGATCATAGATATTATCCTATTTTTCTTTAACCCTTTTCTGGTTACTCCATTCCTTGGGTCTATCCAGCTCTTCCGTGTGGGCTCTTTTCGTCTTCGCGGGTATACCAGGCGTGGCGTATGCTACATCCTCGTACACGTATACCTCGACCAAAGAACGAATAGCCGTGAATAGTTCCTGGCTAATCTCTTCCTGCATCTGCTGGGCTGAAGATTCTGACATTTTTCTTTCCCCGCAGAATTTGTAAGCTCCTGGCCTATAAATTTGCTTGCTCTAGACAGACAAACCAAAAACACTTTGCACTTCCCTGTGTTTGTAAAAGCCTTTGAAATATTTAAGCCTTTTTGTTGTGATAATAGCAACCTTTCCTAAGGTGGTAGGCGAAAGCAAGCCTTTTGCATTTAATTCGGCATGTACCATTAATCCCACAACTCGTGCAAGATGAACTAATTGCTATTTCGTGGTGGCCGGATTTCATCATTGCTTTCAAGAGATCGTGTGATACGCTTTGATTTCCTTGGAAATTGAACTTGCAACTGGTCTTCCAACGCTGTGTTAACATGCGCTGGCAATTAATATCCCGGCCGGAATGATTACGCCAAGAAAATGATCACCGCCTGAAAAAGATGCGAGTATCACCTTGGGCTCTGGGATGCGCTTGAGATATGACACAATAGCCTATGGCCATACGTCCTTTCACCAATAAGTGCCACCTTTTTAAAGCTAATTAATCAACTTCATTCAATTAAGCACGCCTTGAGCCGTGCTATCATGCATGTACCAGCCCAAAATGTGAACAAACGCAGACTCGGCCTTCGAGATGGCAGCCAACATACATCACGTTTCTTAGAGGCGGATTGGCATATGTCTTGTCAATTTTTCTATAAATAGGCCAGTAGATAGCGAGCAAACATACTTAGCGTTTAAGAGGTGATAGGTCAGTAGTAGATTGCTAAGCAAGTCCCTTCATAGGTTAGGTGGTGAGCAAATTCGGCTTTATCTTAGGAGACTTAGGGACAGTGTCAGGATGAATGGATACCACAATTCGCCTAACCTCGTTTAAATCACAGACGGCATTCTTAGGTGAGATCTCTACTAGAAAGCTGAAAAGGATGACGAAGAACAAGCATTCGCTGGTTCTGGTGGCCATTAAGTGGGTCTTAGGCAAGGACTGCGTACAATATGAGGATAAGTATAGGGTGAATACTGACATATGTTCACACTTTGTAGCGTCCATACTAGACATCAGCGTTCCCCGACCACTTATCCTGAGGCTAGTGAAGGAAATCTTCCTGAAGAAATACTTGAATGGGCTTGGTGAGGTCGTTGCACATGCTGCATATGGGATAGGTCTGCCAACAGCCAGCGACCTGCGTCGCTTTATCGAAGAAGAGGCTGTTGTCGTTTGGCTGTCATTTCTTAGCGGATTCCGCTTGCAGACCCGTGACCAGCACTAGCAGAGGGTTACTCAGGCCCTTCACTTCCTGTTTCGGAGCTACAACGCGATACCTTTCTACGACATAGACTGGTACACTGACTTCAGGAACTTGGTGTTCCCACCACCACTGGCGGTTGTGCCAAATGATGCTACCAGTGCCACCGACGAGGATGTGGACGAGGAAGAAGCGGACGCTGCAGTGGATGCGTCGGTTGCTGCCAGCCATTCCTTTGGATAGATAACTCCCTTGCCTGCTTGTTCAACATGTAACTTTCATGTTTTAGATGAGCCTGATAAAAGGCTCTCGTATATATAATGTACCCAGATACTTGTATATTTTGTAAATCAGCCTCCCAGCCATTTTGTAACTGAAGAACATATATATAAATATATACTTCTCGTTTTAAGGAAAATTCATGCTCTTCTTTTGCTTCTGTGTTAAAAAATTTCTGGGTTTGCTAGTTTTGTATGCTTTTTCTCCATGCATGAGTGTATTTTGTGTAATATCAACTCTGATGTTTTACCCGCCAACGACGATGAGCAAATGCATAGAAAGACAACTGATTTTAGAAAAAGAATAGGCCACACACAAGAAAGGAAACAAAAGCGTTATTTACAACTGTACAAGGTAGGGCATAATGCTTAATGGAACAACTTAAGATGAATCCCATTGACCGGGATTCCTAACGGCTCTTGTTCTATATTTTCCAGCTCAAAAGCGTTGTGTTGCATGCATCGAATGATTTTGAAAGGTCCCTCCCATAGGCTATCAAATTTACCATGCTGACCTGACTTTGCAGCCCTGCTGTCATATTTTAGCACTAAGTCTCCACTTTTCAGACCTTGGTCGGAAGCCTTCTTGTCAAACCATCATTTGACCACCTGTTGACGGCTTGTCATTGCTATTAGGGAATTCTCCCTTTTTCTTTATTACTTCCGCGTTCGGCGAACCAGCCTCCATAGCTCCATTTTGTTCACCTCCGAGGAATTTCGATGCTTGTGATGGCGGGATCTCCATGGAGATGGAGTAACGACACTCCTTCCTATATACCGACTCTTAGAGTCTTGAGGATTTGGCAGGAGTTATGCGGTTGGCCCAGAGCACTTTTTGGAGATTTTTATGCCATTCCCTCTAGTGTTCTGAGCCAACCTTTTTAAGGAGTCAGACTAAGCTTTTGTTTGTTGATTCGGCTAGGCCATTTCCTTGGGGATAATAGTTTGACGATGTTTTAAGGAATATGCCATTTTTTAATGAAAAGTGACATACCTTTGTACCTAGAAATGCTCTGGCATTGTCTGAAATGATTGTCTTCAGAGGGCCGAACCTTGTCACCAGTACTTCGAGGAAGTCTACAATCTCTGTTTGTTGCCCCTTAAGGGGGAAGCGACTACCGCGCCCACCTTGTGAAGTAGTCGGTAGGCTGTTAAAATCCATATGTCGGCACTAGAAATGCAGTTGATCATTACATTGAAGTCGAGGCCCCGATAGCGCGGAAATGGTTCGTCCATACGATAGGTTTGAAGTCGGCTGAATTCTTCCTTACGTGGGAGAAATGACATTTTTACAAGCCTTACGAGTAGAATTGCGAAAAGTGTAGGCGGTAATATCGGCTCTCGGGACCCAATGATATAAGCATTAGTTTTGGCGGGAGGAGAAATGTCCACCCCTCGTCGCTATTGTGAAAATCGTCGAGAAGTCTACGCCTCCCACAGTAGCATCATAGGAGCACACCATTGAAATTTCTTTTGAACAAAACTCCTTCTATCGAGAGCGTATATCCTGCATAATTGGAAGCCGATAATACCTTCTTTTTTGGGATGAGAGGCCTAGCGGATACCTTCTGGTTTGCATGAAGTTCACTCTATCTGTCAGCCAATCGTCTTCCAATCCTAATTCATTTATCAAGACGAGCTCTGGCTGTTCCTTCTTGGCAGGTACCTCCTCGTTCTGTGCCATATACTCACACAGTCCTCTACCATTAATAGTCTTGGTAGGCCTGACCTCGATGTCATACTCCAGGATCTTGGTAATCCAATTAGCCCTTTTTTCTGTGATCTCTCCTTCCATGATGTATTCACGCACACTAGGATGTGTGACATATACTAGAACTTTGCTGCGGGAAATTAGATGGCAGAATTTTTTAAAGTGCCTGCTAGGCCTACCGAGGCTTTTGTCTTTCGTGAAGTTATAATTCGCCTCATATTCTTTAAGCGTTCGGGAATAGAACGCCACTGGATGCTCTCCCTTTCCTTCACTATCATTTTGAGTCAGAACAGTAGCAATACTGGACTTACTACTGAAAGCATACATTATAAAATCCTTGCATTGATCCACAGATTATTGATACCGTTTGTGGAGATTCACTTCCTTGGAGCTTTTTGAAAGCCTCGTTATACGTTGTCCATTTAGCTTGATCTTTTTCGGCATTAGAGTGATGTCGACTTCCCTAATCATTCCCGCAAAATTGAAAATAAATTTGCTGACGAAATTTACCTTGCTTAGAAAAGACTGGAATCCTTTTTTATTTACTGGAAGGGGAAGCTCCTTGATAGCCTTTACTCGTTTGGGGTCAATTGAAATACCTTCTTTAGACACAACATGCCCTAACAACTTACCCTGCGATACTCCGAATACACATTTCTTTGGATTTAGGGAAACCCCAAACTCCTGGCACTTTTGAAAAACTAATTCCAAATGATCAGAATGATCATCCTTAGATTTAGAGAACACGGTAAGGTCATCCAAATGGTGGGAATGACTTATTGATTGGTTAGAATCGTGTCCATATCTTCAAGCTAGAAAGTTGCCCATTGGATAAAGGCAAAAGGCATTTTAGCATACAAATTTTCCCCATGGTGAGAGGTGAGCGTGGTCTTGTCGCGTCTTCCTCTTTAACTTCGAATGCGGTTATAGCGAGCCATCAGTAGAGAACATTTATGATCTGGGGTTTAGGAGGATTGACTCCATAGAGAGAACTTGTGGGTAGTGATCCTTGGAATGCTTTGTTGATGTCTGCAGTCCGCATAGCGAGGATATCCGCCATTTACTTCTTTGAATGGTACGGTTGATGCCCAAGTACTATGTTTAGTGGGAGAGGGCAATACGTGGAGTAATGACTTGGTTGAAAGCTCTTGTGCCAGTAGAGCCTCAACTTTAAGGTTGATTAGCCTATAAAACTGTTGAATTTGGTTTTACCATTGGATTCAATAGTGTGCTCAATGATGCTAGGATCATAACCCTCTAGATCATCATAGGACCAGGTCACTACTCCATATTTTTCGCAGAAACTGATAAGTCTTTCTCTATCTTGTTGTGGGACATCTTTCTCGACCTGGAGATTCCTGTCATCAGAGACCCAAAGGTTTTCATAATCACTTTTGTCTGCCACGAATTTTCACTTATCATTTCGGGCGTCATTACAATCAAAAAAAAATTCGAGAGTAACTAACCCTTTTGGAAGTTTATTTGACTGGTGCATAATTTGTCCTTCATAGGCCTCATTGATCTTCGGTTTAAAGTTAATCGTAATTCTCCCCGAGTGTTCGGATAAGCGGTGATATGTTCATCACTCTCAAAGACGCCTTTCGATCATTGTCGAGTTGTTGGTGAACAAACTTTCGTACTGAATTTTTGATGCGAAGCAAGTCAAAGCGAGGATCAAAGCGAATACATATGCGATGCATCGCTATTTTGCACTGAGAGCGGTCGGGGATCAAAAGCTTAAATCTAACTAATCGGGTCAGTTCGTCTGGAATGGGATCTCATTCGGACATTCTTCATTGCGGAGATTCCCCGGACCTGATTAACTACTAGTTCGGAATCTCCGAACACAATCAATTGCCTAATACCCATTCATTCCGCTAGGCTTAGGCCTTGGACTAACCCTTCATATTCAGCCTCGTTGTTTGAACAGGCGAATTGGAAAAGGAAAGACCTCAACAATTTCTCATGTTGCGGGGATATTAGACATACCCCGGCTCCAGCTCCAACTTTGCTCCTCGCTCCGTCAAAATACAATGTCCACAGCTCATTTGCTTGGTTATCATCGGATTCTTTGACGACCTTCAGAAGAACTTTGTCTTCATCATAAATCACATATGTGCCCAATCTGGTAGCATGATAATTCCCGAAAGGATCATTATTTATGTGTTCACTTAATAGAGCATCTTCCTTATCATTTCGGTCTCCACTCACCCCCTCCTCCTCTAGCAGTTCGACATTGTACATGTCCTGCTTGGTGATGGAGGTATGTGCGGCCTCAAAATTGATCAGGGCCTCATCTGCCACGTGTTCAGAATGTAGAGCCTTCGATTCTATCTTCATTTTCGCACCATGCTTGGTCCTAAGTATTATATGTTACCAATCTAAGGACAAATATCCGCCCACCTTTGAAGTAAATTTTCAAGATAGACAGAGACCGAACATAGGAGGAACATCTATAATTACAGTATCTTGCGGGACCGTGATACTTGGGCAAGCAAATAGAGTTAACGAAAGCGCTTTGATGACACCCACAGTATCAACTTTGTTTCCATCTAGCTGCATCACCCCCTTCTTCATAGGTTCGTAGCTGAGCCCCAAGGCTTCGGCTATCAGTTTTGGCATAACCGTTGTACTAGCGTCAGAATCAATCATAGCATTGTGTAATAGCTTCTTCCCTACAATGAGAATCAAGAAGAAGGGTTAAGGTTTTGGCCTACCTCCGCCTTCCACATGGGATCCCTTCGTCTTGTCTGCAAGAATTTTAGCTAGCGGCATTTGATAAACCCCTTCTGTACTGGCAGATGGCTCTGTTGGTGCTGAGTTGATCTCTTGTTGAAGCGCCTTTTGTAACATAGTTTTATGTTCCGGGATAGCTAGCATGTCCCATAAAGACACATTAGCAGATGATTTCTTCAATTGCTCCACCACATTAAAAGGTGACGAGCTCAAAGATTTCTGCTCCTTTGCTTTTGTTATAATAATCTCCTTCCGTGGTTGAGAAGGCGAAGAGACGGTCGAAGCACCAAAAATTTGATCGGACATGCCTTTGCATTGCGGGTTGTCCAAAAGTGAAACCATGAGCTCGCGATTGAATCTCCTCTTTGGCGTGTGCTATGGTCGGTTTGTACTGCTGACGTTTCGAAGTTGTGGGCGATGTCATTGGCAAACACCATTTCTCATCTTCCATCCATGAGAAAGAATCGTGATCGGGAACAATATCAGGACTCTTTGCTCTGGGACATTCCTTGCATTTCGCGTGGTAAGGACCATTTCACCATTAGAGGCATATATATTATTCTCCATTTTGGCCAGCAATGCCTTGATTGCGTTGTTCGCGCCGCAACGTTTGTGGTTTCCGCTTGGCAGTGAATTTGGGAACATATGTGCATCGACATTCGCGGAAACACCATGGATTGATGTCGCTCGATGAATTGTTTTGTCCAGCGGTTAATTCTCTACTTGAGCTTGGTGACGCACCTGTCAGTAGCGTAGGCACCGGGACTATTTGGTTGGTAGTCGGCGCTGATGGATTAGTGTGAGGCACACTCTGATATTGATTTTGCTGATAAGTAAATCGCCCACCTTGATAGTTTTGATATGCGGGCCATGGAGGCGTTGCTTGGTTCTGCTTGAGAGTTGTTATATCATTCGCCATAGTTCACAACATCTCCTTGAGGTCCCTGATTTCATCCTTGGGAGAACCCGATGTGGAAGCCAAGTTGCACCGGAAGCGGTACATATGATTACATCGGCCCAGGGGATTCTTTGGCGTAGTCGATGCAACCTCAACATTGTTGCGTTTGTATTCCGGCTCATAGGCACAATGGTACCGAGGCAATTTCACGCAATCTATCCAAATGATTCTACGCTTTGATAAGCGGTAGCGTAAGCGTCACGGTAGAAAGTGACTCCTCCCAAGGAGCAGTCATCCGCGAGAAATATGGGGTTAATGGACTTGAATAAATATGAATGCAGGTTAAGGCCGAGCGGATAGTCGCAGGGAATCCCTGACCAATTTGAGTGAAATAGGGCATTGAAATAAGGGAACTCTTTGAAGCCTTCGTCTTAAACCGAATGGCCGATAATATAATGAAAAACGATCTCCATTTGAAAACCTTTCATAGAATGGATCCTGCAGAGTTTACGCCAAGGGTACGGAATTGAGTCAGCGTCCGGTACCAATCCAGGGCCTTGCCTTTGAAGGACGCAGCGAGGAGCCTCAGGGCTACATTCTGCGCTGTAATACCGTGTACCAGACATACATCTGCTACATCTTGCAAATGTTCTGCTGGCATTTTTGTGTTGTCCCCAGAAAATTTAGGAAGATTTTTCAGGGCTGAAACTAGGATAGTGCCCCAAACAGCAGGCGCTACCAGAGCTACCAGGGGACTTCCAGCGTCCCATGCTACATAGTTTCTATTCGCGGCCGGCAACATAGTGAGAGGAAGGGGCGGTGGGAATGGAACGGTTACTAACTGATTTGTGGCCTGGACTGTCCCTAGCAGAGGTACTAGTAAACCTGGGTTATTTGCAGTCTGGGATCTAGTTATAGGCTGATGGCTCATACACCCCTCTATAAGGAAATTTTATTAGTTTGGGTCCCACCAGGCGTGCCAGAAAATGGACAAACTGTTGACGCCAAAAATTGACGAGGTAACAATGCCTTATGGGAGACTCAGTTCAAAGGGGACCCCTTTGCACTAAACTGAGTAACCTCTGAATTTTTAAAGAAAGTCGGCTTCTTCTATAATGGTTTTTTGTAAAGGGAAAAGGAAATAGATATAATGAAGCAAAATCTAATCTAAGGCGATGCGCCAAAGTTTGCTGATGGGCATGATAAATCATAGACTTAAGGGCCTGAATGGTGTTGTCACGTTTCAAAACGTCAGAAACTTAAAGCTATAGCATAAATAGTTCATTTATTGACATAAAATAATATCGCATACATCCTTACTACTAAGAAGAGTCATTTAGACATTATTTAGATAAGCAAGCTTGTATTCAATACATAGAAGTCTTGTCAAATGAAATGCTTGAGACAATAAAAGGCACAGTTCATAGTTGATTAAAACATGAAAGGCAGAAAGGCCGAACAGTGGGCACAGTTTGAAAGTTTCTTGCAAATAAACATGTAAAAGAGGCTTGGTGTCTCTTGCTAAAACCAGTATCCTTTCTTTTAAACTCTTGGATCTATATTTCTGTTGGACCTCCCCGTTCTGTTGACAGAGAAAGCATATATATAGCTGGAGAGAAAACTCCCACCGCTTTGGAAAACTGTAACAGAAAAGATCTCACAATCCCCTGCAATGATGTTAGAATCGGAAGATTCCCAATGCCGTTACAACAGCAATGAGCTAGAACACAGCATTTGGTCATTCAGTTGCAGGCATGCCCTTTGTAATGATGGCAGTGGTCCTAGCCATACCCGAGGTGACAAGCATCATCCACCGCTTTGAAAAACCATGAAGAGCGGCATCCAATAACATAATCTCGCCAGCCAGTCTATCGCCCGCCCGCCTCAAGGATCAGTTATAAGGTATGTGGCATCTTGTCGCTGCCCAAATGAAAACTTCCATTACCACTGCCGAGAGATTGTGAAGTAGCAACACGTGTCCCATGGGCTGAGGTCTTTGTTGCAGTGGACATAAAGCCGCATCAACCGGGTGCGAAAGATGCGTGGCAGCGTTTCGCAGCCCGCGGTCGCTCACCCCTCTGCCGATTTGAAAAGATGCGAATGGTTGCCACCTAGCAGGAGGTGGGGCCGGCCAACAATAAAAGAAGGCCTGCGGAAGCACTTCGCAGCTCGCAGCTGCTTACTTCATCTCTGCATGAAAAACTCGCGATACACCACCACGTAGCAAGATGTGGGTCCCTCTGACAATCTTTAGAAGTGATGGCCCCGGCAGAAGGCTTTCGCAACTCGAAGAGACTTCAAGGCAAAAAGGGAATAAAAACTTCCGTAAGTCAGACACGTGGATTCCCAACGCAGCCTCTCAGGAGCCGAAAGGGAAGCCGTTACCCGAAGTTGCGAAGAGAGGATGCGAACAGCGGGAGATCAAAACTCGATGGAAAGTCGACCAGACTCGGCGACGCATAGGCTGGCACACACACATTCACAAAAAGAAACCCGAAGGGAGCTGTTCGAATATTTATTTTAACAGTACCTACAAAAAAATTTACATAGTTGATATATGTGTAAGGAAAAGTTGGATGATATTGAGTACCTTTAGGATATTTCTATGTAAGAATTGAAGTATGAAACTTAATTGTGACTTAGTGAATCCCTTGTGATTGATTCATTAAATAAAATATAGAAAATAATAGTGATAATAGATGTTGATTTACTAGTCATTGTGTTCAAGATACAAGTTGAAGATTGAGTTGTATGTGATCAAAACTATGAATAAGAATTATTACCTTCAATAATGAAAATTATCTAGGAGGATTCTTATAAATACACAACCGTAAACACATAACTCAAGGCCTTTTAGGACCTTAGGCCACTTAAGAACATAATCATGTGTGCAAAATGGTTAATTTTATAAGGCCTCCCTTAAGAAACATAGACATGCATACAAAGTATTGTAAAATGAAAGAGGAAAAGTGTTATCCTCCTAATCTTCCCTACTTTAGTTTATGTGAAAATAAAAGGCATTGGAATTGATACATAAGGATTAGTACAAATATATGGTATATGGGTGGTCAAATGAGTGTAAATAGGTAAAGACATAAGTGTTGTAGGACTAGAACTAGGTATAGGCATTGAAGCAATAATAATGGATGTGGTAGGCAAGGAATGAATAACATATAGGATGAGAGAATAATGACCGCAATTCATAGAAATAGGAAGGGTATAAGTAAATATAAAGGGTGATTTGGTGGTTAAGGGAAAATCAAGAGGAACTAAAGGCTATGAATGAAACAAGAGAACATGCCACACCATATGAGGAGCTAGTGTATCATCAATGATTTTCCTTATAGCTTTATGTATATCAATGCCATGTGTAAGTATTCATAAATATGTAATGAATTAATCACTAAAATTTTGGACACCACCCTTGAATAAGATAAATGACTATTGAAATGTATCACTGTGAGATTTTTCTTCTTCATGTTATTATAAACAATGTGTTTTCTTGTGTGGATCAATAGGACATGTAAATGAGACTGCATGAAAACTATTTTTTTCAAAAGATGAATCATGAGAAGGCATGTAATAGTTTGTAGGAGAGATATCACATATATCTAAAATATTATATCCATATAAAATGTAGATATTGTGAGATATATATATATATATAATAGATTATATTTCAATAAAATAAAATATAAAATTCAAATTGAATCACATATTCATCTTTAATGGAGCAAAAAAATGAATTGCATAAACATAATGAATTGAAACCAAAATGCAATACCTATTGATGAATATGTGTGCTCTACAAATGATATAATGTTTGTTGCTAATTAGGAAAATATTTGCTAGCTCCAAATTGGGATGAAGAAATGATAGATTTGATCTCAATTTAGAGATTTTTATGAGATGGATGAATGGAAAGGATATAATCTTGGTCATAATTTTATCCCAATGATGGTGGAATAGATATGGAGATGTGGTATATATATTATTTATTTGTATAGAAATAATGAGCTAGTTATCTCATTTAATTAAATTATTTAATTATTTTGATTAATGAGTTAATTGTGTTGATTGATGAGAACTAATTTGATTGAATCATTAATTGTGTTGATCAATGAGTTAGTAATGTTGATTGATGAGTTAACTAAATTAATTGATGATTTAATCAATTCAATTGATTTGCTTAAATAATATTGGTTGATTAATTAAATATATTTATTATTTTGTTAATTATGGGGTGTAAATCATGGTTTTTTATTGAATTATTTGTGGATAATGGATGTATTCTTAATATTTGAGTATTTGTGAGAAAAGTATTTATTTTAAATTAATTAGATAATAAATACTATTTAATCAATTTGATTTTGATAATTGGATTAAATTAATGCAAGATGAATTATTTTAGTGATTATATGTGTGACTATGTTGAACATGAGGTGTTGATATTGGGGTAGTTGTACAAAGATGAGTATACATTACATTTCAATGTCTACAGATAGATCCAAAAAATCTCCTAAGAAGTGACCACTAAAAGTTGAAAAATTAAAATCACTATACAACCATGCTTCAATGAAAACATCACTAATATGTCAAATGAGAGAGTGAATAAGCTATATCAATCAATTAAGCAAACATTGCTATGATCTTGAATAGATAAAACATCAAAAGAACATAAATTCAAGGATGTAGAGTAAGAACTATTATGAAGTATATAATTGATATCACTATTAATTATAACTTAACATCAAGTAGTACAAGGTGATAATAAGAGATGTATTGTGAACAAGCATATGAGTGTCCATTGTGGGTTTGTAAGAATGAGCACTAGAGGATACAAGTTAATAAGCATAAAAAAAAACACATGCAAGGCTACCTAATGAACTTATGCATAGAAGCATTTTTAAAATAATTAAATATAAGGAGAAACATGCATTAACAAGCATATTATAATATTGTACAGTCAAATTATATGCGATGAATTAATATTTGAGCTAGAATTATGTGCATGTGAGTAAACTAAATCCATCAAAGCACTTGCATGTGTATTTTGCAAATCAAATCCTAAATAGGGTTTTTTAACATGTATGCATCATAAAAAAGCACACACATAATAAGTGAAGGAAAAAAAAAATTAACAAAAAAAAGAATAAAAAAATACAATCATTACCAACCAAATCGTAAGAGATGTCATCATGAGGTTATGATGTGGTTGACTTGAAGCTATCATAATGGATGACATGTAAAGAAATCATATCATCATGAATCAAAATGAATGCCTCCATCATGCATGAGGGAAAAGAAGGATCCATAAAATTTTAATTTTAAATTAAAGAAAGAAATATTTAGGAAAATCAAAGCCAAAAATCTAGCAAATAAAAAGGATGCCTAAGACAAAAATCTTAGGTGTAATTGAAGAGTTAGGCTCACCAAAATATAGGGAAACAATACACCCTACAAATATGTCTAGGGCCAATAGTTGTTTTTAACTCAAATACTATATAAAGATTTGTCATAAGTTATATGACACTAATTAGAAACTTAGAAATTAAGATTGAAGGGATTTAAATAATTTTGATGGTCAATAAATATTTTTTCTTTGTTTTGATCACACTTTTTAATTGTAGTTCAAGATTACTAAAAATAAAAGTCTTAGAAGTATAATGACAAATTTCTATAATTTTGTCCTAAGTGGCATGATTTTTTCCTTCTTATGTGATTATATCCTAGTGGCATGATTTTTTCCTTTATGGATTTTGACCTTGGTACCTACAAAAAAGGTTTGCTTGAATGATAGATGAGTGAAGAAGATTTGTGTGGTTCTAAGAAACATCTTTGGGGACCTTACACTTTCTAGAACCTTATTCAAGCCCCTAGGATTGTTTCATTAGAAAAAATAAGGTTAAAATGGATGTAAATTTCTAATAATTATATGTGTTGCAAGTTGAAGACTAAGTTGTATGTGATTAAAAATATGAACAAAAATTACTAACCATTAAAAATGGAAGTGTTCTAGTATATATTTAAATATGTAACCATAAATATATAACTCAAGGCCTTTTATAACTCAAGGACACTTACAAAAATAAACATGTGTGTGAATTGGTTAGCTCTAGAAGGCCCCCCTTAAGAACACAAACATATGTACAATATGATGTAAAAAAAAGAGGAAAGTGAAAGGTATGAACCTTTTTCCTAGATACAAAATTAAATTATTAATTGTGAAAATATACAATATTTAATTATGAAATTATATATAACTTTTTTAAAATATTAGAGTTAATATTATAATGGTAAAAATTGTACATCCTATTTTTTCTATCTATTTTGGGCCCATTTTGACTAGTTTTTCCCTAATGAAATGAATAGTTTACAAAGAGATGTATTCTTACATGAAGGATATCAAATGACATAATCCTAATATGAACCCCTTATTGCACATCCTTTGGGACCAACTTGATGCTTATTGCATCTATTATTTATCTTGTGCCTTTTTTGCACTTGTAAAATTGACTCGAGCTAGATCTACATCATGGAAGAGACCCATGTTGAACTTCTAAAATTATCATTTTTAAACCAAGATTGTAATCCCCTTTTCTAATTACAAGAACTATTATAATTTTATTAAAGTGCAAAATATTTCAAATTACATATTATTGTGTTATATAAAATGATAAATCCTAATCATTATTACACATCCTAAAATCATTCAAGAGCTTTGCTTCACATTACATTAGTATAAGAGAATAGCGTC